>RPOG01000795.1:0-44068 GCA_008086565.1 Thalassoma bifasciatum | reverse complement strand
AGTTCCTGGTGCGTTGGTTTCATATTTCACATGGATTTAAAAAAATCAAAGCCTCCACCAGGACTCGCCCGTAATCTGTAGTTTGGTTCAACAGCAGGATGAGTTTCCACTCAGACTCGGAGTCTCTTCAGTCTGAAGTGTGCTCATAGTCTATAGGGCGGAGGTGTAAGTGGGTGTGGGTAATGGTGTGTGTTTTTAAGTGTGTATTCCCTCAGAGATACTGAGAGAAAGGCGTGGGTCAGAGGAGGAAGTGAGCAGATGGAGGGCGGATGGAGAGCCAACAGGAAGTGAAGGCTCGATGGTTTCCTCATGTCGTGTTGGCAACAGTCGAGTTTTCACTTCCCTCTATAGCTAACAGGTGCTGTGTGTGTGTGTGTTTATGTGTGTGATGTTTCAATCCAGCTCTTAATCCATGCCTTAAATCAAACCCTAACTTCACAACGACAGAAACTTTACTGTGTGACATTGGACTCGTCCTGTAAAACTTCACGAGCGACTTTAACGACGGATCGTTCAGCGTTTGGATTCAGCTGAGAAAGAGATTTATATCCACGTCACGGTAAAATCAGAGCTGCATGTGTAAATGTCATGAATCAAGTAGGTGTGTAAAGATTTACAGACACACTTTTGGAAACAGAGGCAGATTTGATTCAGGGCAGGAAGATCACAGCTGATTTTTCTCCTCAATGGATTATGTTAAAAATCCCAGTACGGAGAAAATCATTCCTTAGTGTTTGAAAAGATATTTTCTTAAGTGACATCTGAAACTTTCTATCACCAATTACATTTGAAGTTCTGAAGTTTCTTTAACATTCAGTTGCGCCTTGCTTGTGTTTCCATTACAAATCTCCTCCTGCGAGAGTCAATGTGAAGGCGGAGTGTAACCAGCGGTAACCATGGATACCGCAAACATTATAAGAGCTGAGCTGTCATTTTGATGGGCGTTACTATTGTTGCTGATGTTGTTGACCGACAAAGGCAGAGGGAGTTTCAGTATGAACTAGGGCTGAACTGTTTTAGAAAAAGATCTAATTGCGATTTTTCTGGCAGATACAACGAGTTCAGTTCGGTTCACGATTTTCTTTAAATCAAACTTTAGGGAAACTTTCACAATTTACAGTAACATTTACAAACTTGACAGAAAATTACATCAAACCATTGAAACATCAAAAACTTAAACTCAAGAATGAAAATGAAAACTGAAAGTAAGAATTGTTTCTGACTTTGAGATAAAAAGTCAATATTTTAATATGAAAAGTGGAAATTTTGAGAAATAAAGACACATTTCTGAGACAAAAAGTCAATATTTTAATATGAAAAGTGGAAATTTTGAGAAATAAAGACAAATTTCTGAGACAAAAAGTCAATAAACTTCCAGAGTTTAAGAAATCAATTAACATTATGTGAAAAAAGTCCAAACTTTCTCATTTAAGGTCAAAATTTTAAGATGACAAAGACTAAGTTTTGAAATATGTTTGAGATAAAAAGTTGATTTTTTTTTATATAAAAAGTCAAAATTCTGAGATTTAAGTCAAAATTATACAAAATAAATACAAAATTATGGAATAAAAGACAAAAACATGTTTAAAAAAGATTTTTAGATGAATAGTCAAATTTTGACTTTTCTAAAAACCCTGAGTTTAACACCTATTCTTGTTATTTCTAAACCAGGCTTGTAAATTGTATTTTTAGTTATAAAACTCAAGAACAAAAAGAGCTATCTTTGACTCTTAACTTTTAATAATAATGAAGTGCAAAATATTCCTAATTGTGGCAAGTTAAATAAAATAAAATAAAAGACAAAACAATTAAAAACAAAATGTCAGGTGGTGCAACCGTCCTGACAAGTATCCACAGTAATTAAACTCTAAAAATTGAATGTCAGTTATTGTAAATGGAAATTAAAAATACAGTGGCATTATTTTATGCTTGAACCTTTTTAAATAAAACATTCTTTGCAAGTAAAAAGAATTTTAAAGCTGTTGAGAAATTTAAAAAACTTTTGTCCCGTAATTTTCACCTTGTCAAATGTCAGGGTGGTGCAACCGTAACATTAGACTTTTATTTTAAAGTGAAGAGAATAAAACAGGAAACAGGAAACTGCATCAGCCAGAGGAGCCCAAATGACATTTGTGACCAAGTGGAAAAGTTTGTAGATTTCTCTGAAATACTGATAAAAAAGGTTTTTTCACTTCATTGGTGACTGGAACAATTTCCATGTCAGGTGGTACAACCAATGTAATAATGTNACAAATAAAAGAAATGAAACACACAAAATGAAAATGTATGAGTCACTACAGACACTTGAGAGATACTTGCCAATAATTTCACACAGAAAAAATAACAGGAACATATAAATATATTTTCATATATTTGGTTGCACCACCTGACATTTTTGGGTGCTCAAATTAAAAATACTAAAAAATAATGAACCTAAAATCTTTGAAATGTTGGTCAACTACTGAAATCTGTTAGAAAACATAATTCTTCACTCAGAAATATGTTTTTATCCATTTTCAAAGAACTTTTTAAAAATAAGTTTGTAGACCCTCTTTTTGTCATTGACAGTCAAGGTCAGTGTAGAGTTATGAGCTCGTGGATGCTAATGGTAATCTACAAAACTGACTAATAGTGAAAAATCGACAAAATAAAGGAGAGGGAGTGAAATTTAACACAAAAGTCAAAGGAAGTGTTGTGAACTTCGATTTTTGTACAAACATTGGTTTCGTCTCTTAAGTTAGTACCTCCACATTTCACCTTTTTTTCCGCTTTGCTCGGACTCCTTATTCTCAAAATACTCCATTGGACGGAGTGTCACTACGGCAGCGCGGCCAAACCGCACTTTGACTGCTCGACTCCACTCAGTCCGAGACCACCGTCCAGCCAACTCGCCCCTTTGGGACGACTGCAAGTCAGGACCAAGGACGAGTCTGACGTCTGCGACGTCGCTCAGGGGCGACACCAAATAAAGGTTGGGAGGACAGTCGCACTGCTCCTCGACTCGCCCTCGCGACGGTCGTTTGTGAGTGTGTGAGTGCGTGAGTCGCAACCTCTGTCTATAGGTCAAATCCTGCTCAGATCCTCCTCTCATGGTTTCATGGTGTGTGTGAGTGTGTGTGTGAGTGTGTGAGTGTGAGTGGACCTGCTGGAATGCAGTGTTTGTGTTGCAGCGCTGGGCGTGGCTCTGTTTGGTGACTGAACACAATTAGCACGCAGCTTTTCATCACAGCACACACACTCTGCTTTCACAGCGGAGACACGGCGAATTGGGACGAGATGAGAAAACATAAAAACATAAAAAACATCAGACAGAACAGAGACCTGCTGCCTCTCTGCTGTTTGGGAACTTTTCTACAAAGACAGAATCTACTTTCCTCCTCTTCTTCGAACTCCTCGTGTCTTTTTAACCCTTTACATCTCACCCAATCATGGCCTATTTACCAATCCACGTCTCAACGCTTATAACTGAAGAACCACAAGATCACAACTAAGTAGTGACTCCTCATTTGAAAGATTAAAATCTCAGTTTCAGAAAATGTTTTGTATTAATTTGTTGCTTAAGTCCACATCAGGATTTCTTCTTCATTTTTCTATAATCAATTTTTGAACATCATTAACTTCAAGATGCTTCATGTCAGACATAAAACATTCACCACATCACTTCTACACCTTCTCATCTACATCTGAGGGAAATTTGAGCTTTTTAGGTAAAACTTTGTAGGAGTTAGAGAGTTTTTAGTCTCAGGTGACCAAACACTAGGCAGAGTTGTATGAAGATTCTGCGCAAACAAAAGCAGCGTCATCAATGCTCAGTGTCTACTTTTTAGTCAACTTTGCTCTCTTTGTGAAAAGGTTCGCCAAAAATCATGAAATTGTAGTTCCAATTCATGGATTGTACCTTTTCTGCTGCGCACACAAATGTGAATGAAGACGCACGGCAATAAATAGGTCTCGCCAATAATCTAAATGGCTACACTTGACTTCCTGTGTAAGAGAAGAGGATTTGCCACTGTAAAAATGATTTACAAGCATTTAAGTTCACAACAAGTCTCTAATAGAGCTGTTCCACAAGACCACTGTGCGCTATTGGCCAGTCAACACTGCAAAAACTGAAATCTAAGCAAGTCATTTTGTCTTATTTTTGGTAAAATTTGTCTTACTATTCTTGATTCGAGCCACATTCTACTGATAAGTCCTGGAAAATGTCTCATTTCAAGTTATTTGAAGACAAAAATTAGGTCTGAATTGCTTGTAACAAGTCAAAAAAATTTGCCAATGGGGTAAGAAAAAAGTTTCTTGTATCAAGACGTCTTTATAGTTTCAAGAAACTTCAGGAGCAAATTTTTCTTATCTCATTGGCAGATTTTTTTGACTTGTTACAAGCAATTTAAACCTCATTTTTGTCTTTAAAAAACTTGAAATAAGACATTTTTATGACTTGGTCTGGTGAATGTGGCTCAAATCAAGAAAAATAAGACAATTTTTACTACAAATAAGACATAATGACTTGATTAGATTTCAGCTTTTGTAGTGAAGTTGGGAGCACTTGTTGTCTATCACAAGCTGTCCTGGGATGAAAACTCAACAGCTAGAACCCTGTTAAAAACAAACACACTCAGTTTTGTCGGATTGACATTGAGGAGGAAATGCTCTAAGACTGTGAAGCTGCTGTTATTGATGAGAACAGACACGACAGACAAACAAACAACGGACTTTACAGGAGAAATTTCACCACTTGGAATAATTTGATGAAACAACACTTTTGATATGTTTGAACTCTGGATTCCTCTGGTGGAAAGGAGAGTGAATATTCAGGGTACGGGCGTCAGGATGTGACGTAACGACCCCAAACAGGTAGGACGTCCACGTTGTTGTGAGCGATTCTTTCACTAATTACGTTTTGTTGGTGAAGAAAACTGTGAAACAAACTCAGAGACTGAAATGTGAAGAATCTAAACTTTTACGACTTCATACGAATGGTGAACAGGTCGCTGATGACTCGGTGGAGCGTAAAGGGTTAACTCGCTGACATCTGACTCGGGGGAGCAGAGTCAGATCTGGATGTTTTGTCCTCCTGACCTGTGATTGTGTTTGTCACAGTTTGACTCTGAGTACAGTCACTTCGCCTCTGGCCTCTGAGATCATGTGCTGGATGAAACTGGAAGTGGTTTATCATTTCAAAGTTCAGTGGAAAAAACACAAGAAGGAGGAAGAGGAGGAGGCTCATGAGTGTGTACAGTGACACACAAACACTTAGTGATACTCTTTAAAGACACATTAGGTCATATCTCTAATTCAAGGACAGATTCTGAGTTTCCACCTCGTATCTTTACAGCCCTGTCCACTCATTAACTCCTGACTTTTTCCAGATAATTCCGGACATTTCCCCATGATCCCTTCTAGGGCTGAACGGTTTTAGAAAAAGATCTAATTGTGATTTTTCTGGCAGATACAGCGATTTCAATTCGATTCACGATTTTCTTTAAATCAAACTTTAGTGAAGTTTTCACAATTTACAGTAACATTTACAAACTTGACAGAAAATTACATCAAACCATTGAAACATCAAAAGCTTTTACTCTAATGTGAGGATGAAAATAAAAACTGAAGGTGAGAATTGTTTCCAGCTTTGAGATAAAAGGTCAATATTTTAATATGAAAAGTGGAAATTTTGAGAAATAAAGACAAAATTCTGAGACAAAAAGTCAACAACTTCCAGAGTTTAAGAAATTAATTTAACATTATGTGAGAAAAGTCCAAACTTTCTCATTTAAGGTCAAAATTTTAAGATGACAAAGTCTAAGTTTTGAAATAAAGGCAATGATTGAGATAAAAAGTTGAAATTCTGATATAAAAAGTCAAAATTCTAAGATTTAAGTCAAAATTATACAAAATAAATACAAAATTATGGAATAAAAGACAAAAAAATGTTTAAAAAAAGATTTTTAGATAAATAGTCTAACACTTATTAACAATTGAAACATCAAAAGCTTTTACTTTAATGTGAGGATGAAAATGAAAACTGAAGGTAAGAATTGTTTCCAACTTTGAGATAAATGGTCAATATTTTAATATGAAAAGTGGAAATTTTGAGAAACAAAGACAAAATTCTAAGACAAAAAGTCAATAAACTTCCAGAGTTGAAGAAATCAATTTAACATTATGTGAGAAAAGTCCAAACTTTCTCATTTAAGGTCAAAATTTTGAGATGACAAAAGTCTTAGATAAAGTCTATGTTTTGAAATAAAGGCAATGTTAAAGTTTTGATATAAAAAGTCAAAACTCTAAGATTGAAGTCAAAATTATACAAAATAAATACAAAATTATTGAATGAAAGGCAAAAAATAATAATTTAAAAGAAGATTTTTAGATGAATAGTCAAATTTTGACTTTTCTCAAATCCCTAAAACCTATTCCTGTTATTTCTAAACCAGACTTTTAAATTGTATTTGTAGTTATAAAAACTGAAGAACACAAAGAGCTGTCTTTGATTCTTAACTTTAAAAAATAATGCAGTGCAAAATATCCTTAATTGTGTCAAGTTAAGTAAAATAAAATACAAAACAATTTTTAAAAAATCCAACAATCCCAAGGAAAAAGATTTTTCTCAACAGTCTCACACTCAAAGACAGGTGTGTGTGAAATTGCAGCTTCAGCGATCACATGATCACCATGTTTGAAAGTGCGATTTCGATTTGAAAAAGATAAATGGTTCAGCCCTAATCCCGTCTCCACATGTTGGAGTCTCTGGGTTAATATCGCTCCGTAATGTAAGAGGACGTCTCCACGCGTCGAACAGCAGCGGGAACATTCAGACAGCTGAGGCAGCGAGCGGTAAAGAGTATGAGGCGGTGAATTTTTCTGACAGTCACCTGCTGTGTTCGCACATCAGCTCATCCAGACTTACTCAGAGGGAACTGGCAGGGATCAGTCTGTGAACAGATTTGGACGTCTGCTTTCACACCTGCAGCTTTCCTGGAGAAAATGTTCACAGGCGCGTGTTAAAGTGTCCTCAGCTCAGACACAGAGGCTTTAATCCTCCTGATGTCTGTGTTAGATACAAACCTGTGATGGACTTTTTCTAAAGGTTTAGTTATGCTCCTCTCACAAACGTGACTCACTGAAATAGGGCTGAACGATTTGGAAAAATAATCTTATTGCAATAATTATTTCCTATATTACAATTGCAATTTTTTGGTGCCATTATTTCCAGGTTCCCATCTTATATGTTTTTAAATTAACAAATTATAGAACATGAACAGTTTCATTAATTACAGCACAGCAACAACAACAACCCATTACCTCTACAACTGGGACTGATTTTTACACATTTTACTCACTTTTCACTTCTTTTTTTGCAACTTTTGCACCATTTTTTGATACATACTCACTATTTTCCAGGTTCACTCCACATTTTCTTGCCAATTTTGCCACTTTTGAACCATTTTCTGGAACAATTTGACCATTTTTCAAGTTTAATCCAGTCACTTTAGGATCATTTTTTAAAACCTTTTCACTATTTTCCAAGTTCACCCCCAATTTTCTTACCAATTTTTGACACTTTTTACTCTTTTATTGCCACTTTTGAACTATTTTTTGTAACAAACTTTCCTGCCATTTTAACCAATTCTCACGGTTTCAAAACTTCTTCACCATTTTTGCTACTTGTTGAATTTCTTTAAGTTTCCTCCAAAAATGTTCTTGCTACTTATTGTTGTTTTTTGTTCACTTAAGTCACTGTTCAGTCTATCTTTGCCAATTTTGGGCCATTTTTTGAAATATTTAAAAAAGATTTCAGGGTCTTTTCTGTTGCTTTTTTGCCATTTTAGTCACTTTTCACTCTTTTCTTGCCTCTTAAGGCCCATTTTTGCTGTTTTTTTGAGTGTTTCCAGGTTTTATCCCTATTTGAATCCCAAAACAACAACAACCCACCACAACTACAACTGGGACTGACTTTTCTACATTTTACTCACTTTTCACTTCTTTTTTTGCCACTTTTGGACCATTTTTTGATACTTACTCACTATTTTCCAGGTTCACTCCCAATTTTCTTGCCACTTTTGAACCATTTTCTGGAACAATTTGACCATTTTTCAAGTTTAATCCAAACTTTCTCGCCATATTTGTTGACTCTGGCCATTTTTACAACTGTTCACTGTTTTCATAACTTTCTCACCCTTTTTGCTACTTGCTGAATTTTTTAAAGTACCTTCAAATTTGTCTTGCTAATATTTTTGCTGCTTTTTGGCCATTTTCGCCACTTTTCCCCGAATCTTTGCCATTTTTGGACCATTTTTTAATATCTTTCCACTATTAACCAAGGTCACTTCCATACTTCTTGCTAATTATTGTTGCTTTTTGGCCATTTCACTCACTTTTACCTCATTCTTTGCCATTTTTGGACCATTTTTTGCCACTTTCTGAGTATTTCCAGGTTTCATCCAAATTTAAAAGCCAATTTTTGTTGCTTTTTTGGCAATTTTTACAACCTCAAACTAAGTTTTATTGCTACTCTTTGGCTGTTTTTGCTTCTTTTTACCACTTAGATTGTTTCTTCAGTGCCGATGGTGCTACATTTCTTTAACCTGAATACCAGAGATCCTATTATATGCAGTCGATGATTTCGCTCTATATCAGTGTTACTCAACCGCGCTCAACCAAAGAAGCAAACTGTTGGAAAAGAACTTGAAAAATGCCAAAAGTAGCAATGAAAATAAGTTCAAGGTAGAACGCATCCAAATGCATAACCCACAACAATGGGAATAGGTCTCGTCATTGATCTAAATGGCTACAGCTGGCTTCATGTGAACTGCAAGGGGATTGGCCACTGTAAAAATAACTGACAGACCTGTTTGCTGATCAAAAGCCCTCTAATAGATCTATTACGCAAGATAACCGTCTGCTATTGGCCAGTGAAGCAGGTGTCAGAAAACCAGAAACAATTTTTTTGTAGTAGATGTTTTCTGCTCTACATCAGTGTTACTCAACCACACTCAACAAACGAGACAACCTGTTTGGAAACGAACTGGAAAAACAGCAACAAGTAGCAATAAAAATAAATTTCAGGTGGAAAGAAAATGATCATTCAGACGCATAAATTGGCAAAACTGTTCAGAGAAAATGTTGGAAATTGTCAGAAAGTGGCAAATAAAGAGTGAAAATGTTGTAAATGGACTTAGAGCAACAAAATTTGGCGAGATAATTGGGGAAACTTCATCAGGAGGTAGCAAAAAATGGTGAAAAGTGGCAAAAAAAAGTTAGAAATCAAGTGGGGAGACTCACTTTGTTTAAGACTTTTCACAATAGGTGGAGTCGCCCCCTGCTGGTTGATAGAAAAATATGTTAAAGGCGCTCCGATATTCGCTAAACCTTCAAACCGACCTTGATAAATCTATTGATGTAGATTTTTGCAAGACGACCGAAGAGCTTCAGCTTTAGGAAATAGTAAAATCCACAGTTGGAAAAAGCCGACAAAGCGTTTGCATTCATGTATAGATTCTTCGGAGAACACTCTGCTTCTTGTTCCTGTCTCCGTTTCTTCATTCTGTTTCCTGTCACCTCCTCACACCATCGCATTCCTGATCCGAACACACTCCGCCACAGTCAGCCGCTCTCTGATTGGACGCCCCGATGCCCCGGGCCCGCCCACTTGTTAGCATGAATGGCAGCTTGTGTTTCAGACTGCGCTCTCTGCAGCCTGAACACTTATTTTTTTCATAAAAACCCAGGAATGTGTGGTGTCACATTGTCCAACTGGTTTTCAGGCCAATAAACAGCAGACTGTGAAGCTTTTTTTCCACTCGGTCACAAGATGCTCCACCAGCAGTCATCTGAGGCTGAGTAATGTGTGTGTGTGTGTGTGTGTGTGTGTTGCCGAGGACTGCAAGAGGCTGACGGCTGCTCTGAGGGGTTATTTCGCTGCACTAAAGGAGAGAAATGTTGCACAAATGAGCCAGTCGGAGTGACAGAGAGCGGTTGTATAGTTTTTGGACGTAATTTTGTGCAACTCCGACATTTACTGTCCCCTTTCTCCGAGCTGGAGCCTGTTTTTATGTCTCTGCGCTGGAAATATCTGTCCCTGCAGATGTTAGCTCTTCACTCCTCGTCTGTCCCTGAGTGTGTTACTCCACCTTGTTCTTATGAACACAATATCTCAGGAACGCCTGAAGGAAAACACTTCAAATTTGACACAAACATGCACTTAGACTCTTGGATGAAGTGGTTAGAATATGAAGGTCAAAGGTCAAGACATAACCCAAGATTTGAAGCCCTGAGTTTGGTCAAAACAGTGAAATAATGAGATGTTTGGGGCTGATTTTTCTCCTTGTGATATACCCAGTCTACGCCCAAGCTTTCTGCAGATTATAGATTCACGCCGTAAACACAAACAGCAGGAGCAGACGAACAGGTGAGCTGACTTCTCTGCTCTACCTGCGCTAAAGCTGATTATTAAACAGGATGTTCACGCTCTACTTCACTGTAACATCTGCCTCTGACGGCACAAAGCTGAACGTCTGATTATGGAAATCAAGAGCAGACGCTCAAAGAGTCTGCAACTTTTTACTTTCCAAATTAAGTCGGAGATAATGTTCATGAAAGCTTTCGAGTGAAGCTAAAAGCTGAAAAGTTTTGTTTTGTTTTGCTGTTAGCTGTAATATTTGGTGCATATCACAAAGTCATCAACTCACTTTTTGTTCCAGAGTGTCTGGTTGGTTGAAGGTTTCAAACACAGCCTCTAATTGGTCAATATACAACAATAGATAACACAAAGTAGCAGTGTAAGGGCTGAAGCCTGGTTTATACCTCTGCTTTAGGGATAGAAGTGTTCAAAAATCCATAGTTTGTGGTTCAGTTTTGTGTACATTGTTGTTGTTCTTAACTCCCCAGAATACCGTATATCCTCAAATATCAACCATTAACAGGCTTTTTCAATCAATTATGTTACTGAAAGTCACATTAAACCTCAAACAATGAGGCAGTTTGCCGTTTGATACACCGTGAAAGCTTGTTGAGATGTTGCTAGTTTCAACATGTCAACACCTCAATGAAAAGAGTCACTGTTGGCTGTCACAGAAGTCGCTTAAAGTCGCCAAATGACGCTTTTGCATAATTTGCATAAAACGCACACAATTGACACGGTCGCTGTAGCACCATATACCTCTGTTTCACACTGCAGTTCTCTTCCAAAACACTAGGGGGCAGTATGGGCACATTTCCAGTCATGCTACGTTTTCTTCTTCTCTCCAGCAACTCTGAGTTTGATACATTGAATTGAAGCTAATAAATGTTGCCGTTGGTCATACAACAGTTATTACTGGTAAAGGAAAAGATGGAATGTTCAGTTGATGTACGACAATTCCAGAATGTTTGGTTGTCGTACAAACTTTCTGGAATGTTTGGTTGTCCTATGAACATTCCGGAATGTTTGGTTGTTGTACGAACTTTCCGGAATGCTTGGTTGTTGTACAAACTTTCCGGAATATTTAGTGGTCGTATGAACGTTCCGGGATGTCTGGTTGTCCTATGAACATTCCAGAATGTTTGGTTGTCGTATGAACATTCCGGACGGTTTGGTTGTTGTATGACGATTCTGAAATGTTTGCTTGTTGTATGACGATTCTGGAATGTTCAGTTGTCCTATGAATATTCTGGAATGTTTGGTTGTTGTATGACAATTCTGGAATGTTTGGTTGTCCTATGAAAATTCCGGAATGTTTGGTTGTTGTACGAACTTTACGGAACGTCTGGTCGTCATATGACGATTCCAGGATGACTGGTTGTTGATTGAACATTCCGGAATGTTTGGTTGTCCTACGAACATTCCGGAACGTTTGGTTGTCGTATGAACATTCCGGAATGTCTGGTTATCGTATGAACATTCCGGAATAATTGGTTGTTGTACGAACTTTCCGGAATGTTTTGTCGTTGTATGACGATTCCGGAATGTTTGGTCGTCCTATGAACATCCCGGAATGTTTGGTTGTTGTATGACGATTCCGGAATGTTTGGTTGTTGTATGACGATTCCGGAATGTTTGGTTGTCCTATGAACATTCCGGAATAATTGGTTGTTGTATGAACATTCCGGAATGTCTGGTTATCGTATGAACATTCCGGAATAATTGGTTGTTGTACGAACTTTCCGGAATGTTTTGTCGTTGTATGACGATTCTAGAATGTTTGGTTGTCATATGAACATTCTGGAATGTTTGGTTGTTGTATGAACTTTTCGGAATGTTTGGTTGTCGAATGATTATTCCAGAATGTCTGGTTATCGTATGACCATTCCGGAATAATTGGTTGTTGTACGAACTTTCCGGAATGTTTGGTCGTTGGATGACGATTCTGGAATGTTTGGTTGTCATATGAACATTCTGGTATGTTTGGTTGTTGTATGAACTTTTCGGAATGTTTGGTTGTTGTATGACGATTCCGGAATGTTTGGTCGTCCTATGAACATCCCGGAATGTTTGGTTGTTGTATGACGATTCCGGAATGTTTGGTTGTTGTATGACGATTCCGGAATGTTTGGTTGTCCTATGAACATTCCGGAATAATTGGTTGTTGTATGACGATTCCGGAATGTTTGGTTGTTGTATGAACATCCCGGAATGTTTGGTTGTCGTGTGAATATTCCGGAATGTTTGGTTGTTGTATGAACGTTCTAGAATGTTTGGTTGTTGTACGAACTTTCCTGAATGCTTGGTTGTTGTATGACGATTCCGGAATGTTTAGTTGTTGTATGAATATTCCAGAACGTTTGGTTGTTGTACCATGATTCTGGAATATTAGGTTGTTGTTCGACGATTCCGGAATTGACATGAATGTGGGAAATGTGATTCCTCCAAATGGACCAATCACAGGGCTTGTTGTTTCAACATTAATTCAAAAACTGAAACGTTAGCAGGTGTTTTTTGTTTTTATTATTTTATCGTAAAAATCATCTTATGCGACTTAATATGAGCCACATTTTCCTGACAAGTACAGAAATATTCCTGATTTTACAGATATTTAAAGAAAAAAATGACACCTGAAAATCTGCTAGAAGAGTGAGAAAAATATACTGGTTTAGTTTCCAGCACTAAAACATTATTTTTATTTTCAGAAACTAAAGAAGTAAACTTAAGGGGTGGCTTTTGTCTAAGTATCTTGAAATATGACATTTTTTGGACTTGTCAGGTGACTCATGAAGTCAAACAATGATTTTCCTAAAAAAATAAGAGAGAAGAACTTGCTTACATTACAGTTTCAGTTTCTTCAGCAGAAGTAGAAACTAGGTGTTAAACGACTAACAGTTTTCAAATTTGGTGACTAGTAACAAGAAAATATTGAGTTTTGAATTCATCACTATGAGTTTATATTATAGAGTTTACAGTAATTTGAAGGCTCATGTAAGAAAAACTGTTTCATACAAACTCTTTTTGAAGTTTTACGCTTTAAAGTCAATGAGTAATAAAGGAAGGCTGTGTGATTATTTATGATTAAATTCAGACTCAAAGTGGGATTAGCATTTTGGAAAGTTAGGTGACAGTTAAGACTTTAGAAAGTTAGGGTGTTGTTAAGCTGAATTTGCAGCCTGGTCAGGCTTTGGAAGAAGTGACTGTTTACCCAAATCAGGAACAAAATAGATTCTGCTCATGTGATTGTGAAGTGTTTCTGGGAACCATCACATCACAAAAACAACACGATGGTGATTTTAAAGTGTGTAAACAGCTGCTGCAACATTTTCCCGCAGAGTCAAAGTTATCTGCATACCAAACCCTGCGTACAGTAATGAGAGCAGTGGAAACAGGAACTGATTAGAGCTAATCCTGCATGTTTTCAATGTTGCCTGTTTGACAAAGTGTAAACACATTCTTCAGGGAGGGGTGGGGGTGAGGGTGTGTGTGTGTGGGGGTCGTTACATCATGTGTCGGTGCCGCAGCAGTGACGGCCTGATGGAGACGGCGTTAGCGCGCTGAGCTGTGTTCACTTCCTGTCTGTGAGGCCATTAACCTGAGGGATGTTCGAGTCCACGGTGTGAGGCTGCAGCTGAATCAATCAATCAGGCAGGTAGACCCCCCCCCCACACACACACCCCCACCCCCCCACAAACACACACACACACACCTCCCCCTGCAGGACTCTCCTGAGACGGATCAGCGTGCACCTCACAGCTCCACATGAATAATGGTCGTCGTAATGACTCCTGCTCTCTGATGCTCACCTGACCTCTCCAGCTGATGGTCACATTGATTTTTTTTTTTTTTTTTTATTTTTTCGCTCACTCTCTCGTTTGTTGCTTGGACGGTTATGAAAAATAGTCCTCAGATTATTATTTCCCCTGCAGTCTGAAGTCTATACGTCCAACATTTCCCACTAACCTCGTGTGTGTGTCGGTGTTTTCTGTGTTGCCCAAAGGCACCAACGTTTTCATGCGGTCGTCACATAAAATAAACGACCTGGGCTCCACCTGCACCACAAAGGTAGCCTCCGGGTTTGAACACAAAAAAGTGCTTTTCAACTGAAAGTACCAGAAACCTAAAGGTGCCAGTATGGTCCAGCTGCAACCCATGTCAAAGAACATTTTCATTTTCGGCAATTTCTTTGCTGAAAAACACTTTAATGTAGTTCTCAGGTCTTAGTGTCATCTTTGGAAGTACAGTACAGGCCAAAAGTTTGGACACACCTTCTCATTCGATTTGCGTTTTCTTTATTTTCAATGACTATTTTCTGCACTGACTGACTTCATTTCTTAAAGTAATGATGGCCACTCGTTTTTCTTTAGTTAGCTGATTGGTTCTTGCCATAATATGAATTTTAACCAATAAGGCTGTCGTCTGTGTATTAACCTGACTTCTGCACAACACAACTGATGGTCCCAACCCCATTGATAAAGGCAGAAATTCCACTAATTATGATAGCGAAATTTGTAAATTTGTACCATAAATTTGTTCAGCAGCTGGCAATATTTCAGCGCTACTCACAGCTCAGCGCTCTGAGACATATCGATACCGTGTAACGTTAGTGAATCCTGGTTGTGTCCTACCAGTGCTCATCTACCAACTCCAACCTCACCAAGCAGAGCAAACGTAACCTGGCTCTTCATTTTATTGATAGACTCTCAGGTTTGAACAGATCACTGCAGAATAACTGCTGCATGTGGACAGATATCAACATTAGCACAAACACATTAGTGACCGTTTTAGCCTTTAGCTTGTGCTCTATCACTCTCCCGTTAAGCTTTCTTCTGCTCTTCTGTCCCTTTTCTGTCACACAGTCTAATCCAGTCCAACCTGATCAGGAAAGTAGGAATTAGCATTTAGTGGCAAAAAAAGAGTCGAAAGCAACTGAAATTGAAATGTGCAACAAAAATTGGCAAGAATATTGGAGAAAACGTGAAAAAATGTCAAAAATTACTAAAAAACAGTCTGAGAGTGGCAAGAAAACCGTGAAAAGTGACTAAAATGGACATAAGCATCAAAAATTGGCAAGAATGTTGGGAGAGAACTTTGGAAAAAGTCAGAAAGCAACAAAAAATAGTCCAAAAGTGGGCAAATATGAGTAAAATTCAAATGAAGCAACACAAATTGGCAAGAATGTTGGGGGGGAATTGGGAAATGGTCAAAAAGTAGCAAAATATTATCCAAAAGTGGCAAGATATGAGTGAAAATTGACACAAATGGACATAAAGCAACACAGCTGGCGAGATTCTTGGGAGAAAAAATTATGAACTGGTCAGAAAGTAACAAAAAAGTATTTTAGCGCTGATAATCTCATTTTAAACTTGGAAACATACAGGGGTTGGACAATGAAACTGAAACACCTGCCATTTTAGTGTGGGAGGTTTCATGGCTAAATTGGACCAGCATGGTGGCCAATCTTCATTAATTGCACATTGCACCAGTGAGAGCAGAGTGTGAAGGTTCAATCATCAGGGTCAGAGGTCAGAGCACAGTTTTGCTCAAAATATTGCAATGCACACAACATTATGGGTGACATATCAGACTTCAAAAGAGGACAAATTGTTGGGGCACGTCTTGCTGGCGCATCTGTGACCAAGACAGCAAATCTTTGTGATGTATCAAGAGCCACGGTATCCAGGGTAATGTCAGCGTATCACCAAGAAGGACGAACCACATCCAATAGGATTAACTGTGGACGCAAGAGGAAGCTGTCTGAAAGGGATGTTCGGGTGCTAACCCGGATTGTATCCAAAAAACGTAAAACCACAGCTGCCCAAATCACGGCAGAATTAAATGTGCATCTCAACTCTCATGTTTCCACCAAAACTGTCCGTCAGGAGCTGCACAGGGTAATTATACATGGCCGGGCTGCTATAGCCCAACCTTTGGTCACTCATGCCAATGCCAAACGTTGGTTCCAATGGTGCAAGTAGCGTAAATCTTGGGCTGTGGACAATGTGAAACATGTATTGTTCTCTGATGAGTCCACCTTTACTGTTTTCCCCACATCCGGGAGAGTTACAGTGTGGAGAAGCCCAAAAGAAGTGTACCACCCAGACTGTTGTATGGCCAGAGTGAAGCATGGGGGTGGATCAGTGATGGTTTGGGGCCATATCATGGCATTCTCTTGGCCCAATACTTGTTTTAGATGGTCACTGCCAAGGACTACCGAACCATTCTGGAGGACCATGTGCATTCAGTGGTTAAAACATTGTATCCTGAAGGCGGTGCCGTGTATCAGGATGACAATGCACCAATACACACAGCAAGACTGGTGAAAGATTGGTTTGATGAACATGAAAGTGAAGTTGAACATCTCCCATGGCCTGCACAGTCACCAGATCTAAATATTATTGAGCCACTTTGAGGTGTTTTGGAGGAGTCAGGAAATGTTTTCCTCCACCAGCATCACATAGTGACCTGGACACTATCCTACAAGAAAAATGGCTTAAAATCCCTCTGACCACTGTTCAGGACTTGTATATGTCATCTCCAAGACGAATTGACGCTGTATTGGCAGCAAAAGGAGGCCCTACATCATACTAAGATGTTATTGTGGTCTAAAACCAGGTGTTTCAGTTTCATTGTCCAACCCCTGTATATCTAGATATTCAACTTTTTAAAGATCACTTAAAAGTCCCTGCAGTCCCTTTAAGAAACATGACTGTCACTCACTGGGTTTTTTATTTAGACCCTTCCCAACATATATTGTTTTTCTTTCCCCTATAGTGTAGTTTCATCTCTGTTATGATACAGGCGTCTTTATTCTAGGAGGGTTTTATGCTTGAGCTTTGATACCACAGGGGAAAACCCGTTTTTACATCACGCTTCCTGGCTGTCTCTCTCTGCAGGAGAAAGCAACATGATGACTTGTCTTGAGTTTCAAAAATCATTACGAGAATCATTTTGCCGACGCTGCTCTGTAGAAAGATCATTAGCTGTAAATCACAGAGCGTGGGCATGTGCTCGAGAGGCCTGGGATTTCCTCCCCGCTTCTCTTTCCAATCCAATTCTTCTCGCACAGATATGACGCGTCACTTTGATAGATTATGATAAGAAAAACGTCCACGCACGTTATTTAGCATGAGTCTGGGTATTTGTCTGACAAATTAACAAGCTGGTGTTTTTTTTTTTTTGCAGAGTAACAGCAGCAGGCGTCTAGTTTCTGAATACTGATGTTTGTTTTCTGGAAGCAGGACACAGACGCTATAACTTAAAACCTGTGACAGACAGACGTTTACGGAAAACATCATGTGATATGAGGCATGCTCAGTTATTTAAACGCTGCACAAAAAAAAAACAATCCTGTTATTGAAATGAAGTGAACGCCGGCCGATCCGTCCACCCTGCAGACGTGCGCTCTCTCACGCGTCTCCGTCTTCGCACAGTAGCTGAGTTATTAACCGATTCAGGATGAGGGTCTGGATGTGGGAGCGATGGCGGTTTGTGGAGCATAAAACAAAGCAAAGCAGGAAGGAAAGAGGCTGTTTGCTGAGCCCATTTCCCTTTTGATAAGCAGCAGAAACAGAGAGGCATTAAAATCTAGGCTGCAGGGAGCTGCTGAACGCTCCCAGTGCTCCCAGTACAGTGGATCAGAGAGTCTCTGGTCTTTGAGAATGATCAGAGGACGTTTTAACCCTAATCCTCCTGCTGTTCGATGCCGAAGTGAAGAGCTCAGTGTGTCGATTTTGGCAGCTTCCAGTCGCTGCCCTGGAAGGGGCTAAATAAATTTGCATGACCATCATCGGCCTTGTTTCAGAAAGATCTTAATCCACCAAGCACTGGCTTTTTGTTGAGCTAATAACTTGAATATTTTCAGAGCACTTTCTTTTTTATGTTACAAAAAGGACGCCAATTCATGCCATTTTTGTGTGGTGGTTTTGGCGACCCCTGTGGACAAAGGTGGTAGTGTCACCTCAGGAAGAACAGTGGATCCCTTAATAGGAGAAAAATAAATACAGCTCTGGAAAAAAAAAAAGAGACCATTCCAAATTTTTCAGTTTCTCTGGTTTTGCTTTTTATAGGAATTTGTTTTGAGTAAAATGAACAATTTTGTTTTATTATATAAACTACTGACAACATTACTCCCAAATCCCAAATATTGTCATTTAGAGCATTTATTTGCAGAAAATGAAAAATGGTCAAAATACACAAAAAAGCCGACTGTTTTCAGACTTCAAATAATGCAAAAAACAAGTTCATATTTAATTTTAAAGTACACATAACTAATGTTTTGACTTAGAAAGTATCAGAAATCAATATTTGGTAGAATAAGCCTGATTTGCTATAACATCTCTCATGTTCTCCACCAGTTTTTAACAGAGGAGAGTGATGACCACAGCAATGGTTTTTATATATTTCCTCACTAAATAACATTTGTTTCAGGTGATCACCTCATTATTATCTTCTTAGGTAAAACAGGTAGAAACAGGTAGAAACAGGTGAGCTTGTATTGGAATTCAACAGACACTGCAATGGAATGACTATCATATATGTAGATGCTGATTTCAGAAAATTTGCAGTGGTCTCTTAATTTTTTCCAGTGCCTTATGAATGCCGACAAATAAATCACTCCAAATATACCTCAAATTGGCAAGTAGTAGCATTGTCCTTGCTAGTTAGTCAGAAACAGCAAACTTTTAGCAAAGTTTTAGGGTGAAACGCAAGAGTATTGTTGCGTTTCAGCCAATCATTTACGAGGAAACGGGCGATCTATAATGCAAACTTTCGCAAACGCCCTCCAGAGCGGAATTTTTTTGGAACTCTGTTTCCACTGTTGCCATGTAATCAGCAAGCCGGCGCTTTCAGTTTTGTTCTCGTGCTGCTTTATCTACAGACTTCCTTCGAACAAAATGTATATTTATCGCACTTTTTCTGCAAACAGAGAAAATGTTTTAGCACAAACTCCAGATGATCCGCTCACCTCTTCTTCAGCCTCTAAACCTTTGTTGCGTATACGGCTCCTACAGTTATATCGCCATCTACAGTCCTGACATGCGTACCACAGCGTTCTAAGTGTTTTTCAGAGCATTTTTTGCATTTTAGGGTGAAACGCCGTGAAGCGTTGTTGTGTGAATGAGGCCTAAAAAACATTTTTTTCCATTAACAAGCCGGAATATGAGCCAGCTTTTTATTTTGTGTTGGCTTTGGTGCCCCCTTTGGACAAAACTGATATTATTTTTATTACTATTATCATTCAAAACAAACAAAATGGCATTTTCTGACATGTGACTGTTTTTTGGTGGTTGCAGCCCATTTTTTCCCTTGAAGTTGAATCACGAGCTTTACACTACTTTAGTTAGCATCAATAAAAATCTATATATTGACATAAACCAACACCTGGCTGTCTTTTTTTAACCCTGTAAAGCCCGACCCATCAAAAAATATTAGAAAATTCAAATTATTTGAACTGAGATGTTTATTAACCCTTTTAACAAAATCCAAAAAATATTGCTTTATCATTTCATTCATGATATATTTCTTGTATCACATGGGGAAACTATTTTATTAAAGTTTTTTTTGTAAATATGCATTAATTTGATGCAGAAAACACAATTTTTTCTAAAAAAGAGTAACTATTAGATGTTATTCTTGCTGCAACTTCTTGAAAATCAACAATGATTTTCCTGAAAATATATGAATGGATGATTTCATGAGAGCAGACAGTTTGTAAAGGGCCAAAATACAACTTCAGCCGACTGTAGTGATAAAAAAGTCTTATTATGAATCTCATGTATCAAATATGATGTGTTTGGCAAATGTAATTTTACATTTTTTCAGCATTATGAAGACAAACAGGATCATTTTTGAACCCTGAAATTCATATCCAGACTGAGGTAGACTCATGTTTTTCACCTGTTTGTTCCTTCTTTTGCTGTTTGAGGTCCAATTATTATCTGCTGTAATCTCAAAAATGTACCAAACAAACTGAATTCTCTGTAGAGTTTCCCTCCACTTGTTTCTTCTTAACTGGAAAACCATCTCCTCCCTGCAGATTTCCTCCTGGGAAACTATAAACACAGGCTTTTCTGGACTGAGTGCTGTAACAGCTTCAGTCTAGTTTGGTGAGGAATCGCTCCAAGGGACAGGAGTTTAAAATAACTATGCAGAAAAACCAATCTTGAACGTCTAGATAACATTAATTGGCCTTCCAAACACAGCTGACTGATGGAAAAATAATCCAGAGGGTACATCACTCGGCTCTGTCCTGGTCTGCTCCTGGAGTCAGGACCACTGGGAACTCGTCCACGGTTGTATAAATAACGGAGATCACTGGCAGTGACTCTCGCTTCTCTCCCAGGTTGCCGGGTGACCTGTTCGCTGGGAAAGACTTTGGAAAGACAACACTGATCCGAACGGCTACAATGGTGGCGAGACAGACTTTATTTAGAGGATGGAAAAAGACAAAGGTTCCTTTCTGTAAAGACAGGCTCAGAGAAACGGGAAAAGCTGCTTCGTGAGACTAAAACTACAAAGAAAGGTCGAATAATTTCAAGATTATATATTCAAAGGTGTGAAAGAAATCATCTTTATTGCGTTTTGTTGTATTTAATAGCTGTAACATCCCATTCAACCTTAGGAAGCAATTTAAATCAATGTCAGCTCACTTTGTTGTGTTCGCTGATGCAATTTTTATTTTGTCACTGATGTTGACAAATGCATGAATACGCCAAAACAGTCGTGTTATGATGTTGTTTGTTCCGGAGACTGTGATAAATTTGGTTTAACAGATCAAAAACTTCATGCTTTTGTAGTTATTTTCATTTTAAGTTTTTTGAGAAATAGATATAAACTGTATTTCCTTCCAACTTTTCTAAACAAGGCTTCAAAGAACTTCACTTCGGAATAAAACATAATATATACAAAAGATAATTCATAAGAAGTAAATAAGCCAAAAAGATAAAACCACCAAAATAAACTCAGATAGTCTCAATACAGCATGATATTACTGTAGGATGTAATATAACCTTCATTTAAACAGCTTTGTATGTTTTGTTTTTCCACTTTTTCAATTATATTTAGAATCTTAACCTTTTATAATCTAATTAAAATATTGAATAGCTTCTCATTCTGTATTATCTAAGTTATCGCTTTATCGTTGTATGCTACAGTAAACCACAGTATATCACATCTCGGATTGTGACCATATGTCACGGTATATCATAGAATATTACATTATTTCACAATATATCACAGTATTATTTCACAGTACATAAAAGTAGTTACAGTGTATAAAAAATGTATTGCAATATATCACAATACATCACATAAATAAAATATGACAATATGTCACAGTATATCACATCACAATGTAAAATAGTATATCACGATATATCACATTACATCACAGTATGTCACCATATATTGCAACATATCACATATGTGTCACAGTTAATCACAGAATATTACATTACTTCACAATATATCACAGTATGTCACCATGTATATTACAATATATTTCGGTATATTGAAGCATATCACATGATTTCACATTGTATCACAGCTGTTACAGTATATCACCGTATATTACAATATATCACAATAAATTATGTATATCTCCAAATGTGGCAATATGTCACAGTATATCACGATACATTACAATATATTACCATAAGTTACAGTATATCTCATATTTCACAGAATGTGACAGTTTATCACATTACATGACAGTTTATGACAACTGTTACAATATTTCACAGTCTATCACAATATATCATGATATGCATTAAAACATAATGTTTTATCACAATACATTTCATATCTTAGAATGTGCCAGTATGTCACAATATATCACAATACGCCCCAGCACATACACTATATCACAGTTTATCACAAGTTATGACAGGATATCACAGTGTATGAGAATATATCAGGATATATTAGAGACTATTGCAATATCTTACAATATATCACGCTGTATCACCCTGCTCACTATTTCCTTGTTTGCTGACTCTTAACTCTTGTAAATGGGTCAATGACAAAAAGAGGGTCTAAAAATGTATTTTTAAAAAAGTTCTTTGAAAATGGATAAAAAAACGTATTTCTGAGTAAAGAATTAAGTTTTCTAACAGATTTCAGTAGTTGACCAACATTTAAAAGTTTTTAGGTTCATTATTTTTTAGTATTTTTAATTTGAGCACCCAAAAATGTCAGGTGGCGCAACCAAATATATGAAAATATATTAATATGTTCCTGTTATTTTTTCTGTGTGAAATTATTGGCAAGTATCTCTCAAGTGTCTGTAGTGACTCATACATTTTCATTTTGTGTGTTTCATTTCTTTTATTTGTGAATAAGATAAATAATTTGATGTTAAAATAAAATTTCACATTATTACATTGGTTGTACCACCTGACATGGAAATTGTTCCAGTCACCAATGAAGTGAAAAAACCTTTTTTATCAGTATTTCAGAGAAATCTACAAACTTTTCCACTTGGTCACAAATGTCATTTGGGCTCCTCTGGCTGATGCAGTTTCCTGTTTCCTGTTTTATTCTCTTCACTTTAAAATAAAAGTCTAATGTTACGGTTGCACCACCCTGACATTTGACAAGGTNAAAACTGTTGGGCTGAGATTTGACCTTTTTTTCTCAGTGGATGCAGCCGACTCAGTTACTGTTTGAACCCTGTGACCCTCTGGTATTAAAAACCGCCCTGAACGCCACGGGCTCCTCGCCATGTTCCTGATATCTGAAGCTGGCAGACAAAGTAAACTCTGTCCACACTTTGTCCAGCTCTCCTCAAACCCTCACATGCCTGATCCGCTGATATGGATGGTATGTAAGCACAAGCAGCTCCAGGATGTCATCAGGAAGGGGGCGTGGCCACCGCAGGAGACATCCTCCGCAATAACAGACAAACACAATAGAACAGCCCTACAAGTGTCGCCCCACGGCAGAATAAAAATCGTAGACGAGGAAGTAAATGGAGTACTCCTTTTTACAAACACACGCGGGGCAATAGCAGCTCGACGTCTGTCTGCGACAATAGATTGCACACCCTCTGCGAGAGGTACAGAGTGTGTGACACACTCACACACACACACACTCACACACTCCTGTGTATCTGCTGCGTGACGCTCCTAAAGGGGAAACTGTTAATTTCTCGCTCCGTGATTGTGTTAAGTCTTTTCAGGCAAATTTTCAGAGACGTGCTTGTCCTCGAAGACTGCAGAGATTTAAAGGTCACATTTAGAGACGCAAAGTCTCAAAACAGGAGGAAAACAAATCTGTATTTCAGACTCCAGGCCTCCGGGGGAGCCGAAGTGGAGATGAGGGTCTTCCTCTGATGTTCACTCATTTCCAAGTCATACTTAGAAAAAATAGCGTTGATATGAGTCTCAGATGGATCCATGTTTTTGACTTGGGCGTCTTTTTTTCTGACTTTTGTGTGCGTAAAAAACAAACAGAGAGAATATAAACATTTATGGCCCTTTTCCACTGACCCGTCTTAGCCCTTAGCAGATACTAAAAGGTGACGTGACGGTCTGCCGGTCACTCATTGGTCAGAGAATGTCGTCTCTGCAGCTTCTGACTCTGAACAAATCACTTACAAGAGGCAAAGGAATAAGTCAGCGACGGGTTTTTAATGACATTTAAACCTGACGGCACAGAACCAGACTGAATGAAGACAAAATACAGCCCTAAAATGCTCCTTCATGATTCCTAAATAAGTTAAAAGTCCCTTTTAAATTAAATCAAAGTTGGTCGGTGCAGGAGCGATCTGTCTGCCACGAGAGTCTTTAAGCACCAATCAGTCCATTAATCCACAGGGAACCAAAAAGGAAAACCAGTTCAAAGAAGAATGATTGATCAACAACAAATCTCTGCTATACCAGGCCCAAAAATCAAAAATTAAAGTGATCTCACTGGATCCAGGGAAGAGTTAATGTCAGGAAGCAGCTCCTTCGTTTTCCTCCGCGTGCAGCAGCACCAGGCTGTTGTTTACCTCCGTTGTCATGACGACCGACATTGAGCCGCTGTATTACTTTAATGAAATCTTTTTAAAGCTTTTTTTTTTTCCTTTAAAGACCACGGTGGCACATATGTTAGTACAAAATTATGTTTGTGTGGCGTTATAGATGACATGCATGCACTTTAGCACAGCTGTGTTATAAGATCCAAGCCCATGAGTCTGTAGTCGGGCTGGTGGAAAAGGAAACCAAACCGTGTAGAGTAGAGCTGTAATTGTATAGTGGAAAAGCGCCACTAAAAAAAAAAGGCGTGAAGTAATACTTGCACGTGATAAGCAAAGTCTGTAATTTACTCCAGTTTACTGACATTAAAGCCCCGGACATGACGACATATGTGCCCTGTCCAACATGCTAAACACCTCTGGTATATAGTCGTCATGGCAACTGTAGATATGTTAAAGCAGCAACATGACTCGAGAACAGCGGGCAGCAGCGTCGTCGGGACAACAAGCTGTAAGGATGTTTTTAATAAACCTGTTAAAAGGTACAGCAAGAAAACATTTCCTCATTAATCCAATGAAGAAAAAGTGGACGCTGTAAACAAAGAGCAACGATGGAAAACATCCAGAAATTTGTCTTCTTTGTGATTGGCATGTGACTCTTTTTCAAAGTGTAATCAAGCTTGTTTCGAGAAATACAGTCGAAATTACAGCTGTCAGACAGAACAATTCTCTTAACCAATCAACACACTGCAGTGTTTCTAGCTCCACCTTTTGGGTAAAACTACCAAGAAAACCTCCTCACCCCCAACTGTGCATAATTGTGTCGTAGAAATCCCTGAATCTGTTCTCAAATTCCTAAAAAAATTCTGTTATAAACTATTCAAAAGATCTTGAAACTGAAATGATGACATCAATCATATTGGAGAGGGAGGGCCTCAAACACCAAGGTCCTGCCCCCACCCTACCTCAATGCAGTGCTGGCCAATAAGAAAGGAGGGGATTTGTCTTAAAGAGACAGCAGCAATAACAAACTGTTTCAGATGAAAGCTAAAATAATTAAAGCTGGAGGGATAAGTTTTTCTCCTGATTTGAGTCTTTTACCATTTTTTTTGGTGCGAATTTGATTTAAAGTCAAATTCTATGATATTGTAGAATTTTGAGATTTGAAGGTCACTTTTTAACACCAATGAAAAAGTTGAATAATGACGTCTACAGATTATATCAGGAGTCATATCAACCCAGAAAATTCACATCAGGTGAGTCTGATTTTAAGATTTACTCAGCAGCAAAATATTGGAACTAGCTGTTTGTAAACTCTTTTAAAATACCTGCCTCAAAAAGTGAAATAAAGCATTTGCATTCGGAAAAATAAACCGAAAAAACAATTTAAGAATCGTAAAATAAAAAATCCTGATGCTTATGTGAATCAATTTTTCCTTTCACCCCTTAAAAATAACGGTTTCTAAGACACTAATGAGAGAAAAATGTGGTCTTTTTTGTGCTGTAAATCACAAAGGGGGCACCACTGGGACAAAATTGAGACTAAAACAAGCACAATACCTCCTCTTTAACGTCAACAAAATAGATGCACTGAAGAAACTGCACTGAAGAAACTGCAGTTGTTCTACATTGTCAGAACATTCAGCTCTAAATCTTGCTGTTCACTTTCTCCTTTGTCTCTTTTCTGCATCATGTTTCTGCTTTCTGTTGCATCATCTTGGCAAATTTTTTAAGCTGAGCGTTGTCCAACTTTCCGAGCTGTTGTTCCAACTTGTTTGGAAGCGAATCCTCCGTTTGCTCTGACACTGAGTTAAAGCGTAGAGTTGGATCCGTCTCCCTCCTCAGTGCTTGTTTCTGGGACACAGTTTCAGCTCGTTGGATTGTCTCGTCCCTTTCAAAGACTCAACTGAAGGTGAAACTCTTGATTCTTGATGCTCGGTGTTGTTCCTCTGCAGAAATGTTTGATTGAAGCCTCTGAGAGTTTCCCGAAGGCGAGCGGCTCAGGGGGACGTCAGCCGGCTTCAACCCCAGCTGCAGGTGCCTTCACCTGGGCCTCATCAAAGCGAGGAAGCTCCGCCCCCTCAGCTCCGCGGAGCTCGTTAGGAGTCGTAGATAATCTGGACGGATCTCCTTCATCTGCTGACGCACTTCAAATGAGTTTCCCCTTCAAAGAGCGCACGTGTCAGAGCGGGAACAGGAGGAGGAGGAGGAGCATGAATTTATGTATGAAGTCATGTGAAACAGTCTGACGCTGAAGGTTCCTTATAGAGCAGCAGATTCTGAGATTATAAATAAGATCCTCCACATTTAAAGTGGAGAACGCTTTTACTTTACAGGCACCAAAACGTTAAAGTCAGAGTGAATCAGCAGTTAGATTATTTCTATCTGCAGTTATTGGGAGTTTATCTGAGTAAAACAGAGTCTTGAGGGTGTGACGCATGTGATCAAACCGTCTAATTCAAATGGATCACTTTTGAAATTGGCATCAAATACGTCGTCCAAAGAGACTCTTAACAATTTGCAAAAATAACCAAATTGTGATTACTATTCCCTGTATTGCAATTCCAATTTACGTGGGTTTCTTTTTCAATCATGCTGTATTGAAGAAGACAATATTTTAATGTCTTGCAGAAAATGAAATCCAAAATTCAGGTTAGAATACTGCAAAAGATCAATAAAAAAGGAGATTTTAAAGAAAAAGTGTCAGGCCTTTGGAAAGTTTTACTACTTTTTGACCGTTTCTAAAGTTTTTTCCCAATTTTTTCCCAATTTTTAGCTGATTTTATTACTTCTATCCATTTTTGTCACTTTTCTGGCCACTTTCACACTGTTTTCTAGATATTTCTGACAATTTTCTAAGTTTCCTCCCAACATTCTCGCCAATATTTCACTCTTTATATCCATGATAGTCAATTTCAACTCTTTTCTTGCCACTTTCTGACTTCTTCCCAATTTTTCTCCAAACACTATCACCAATTTTTGTTGCTTTATATCCATATGAGTCACTTTTCACTCTACTACTTGATACTTTTTGACCATTTTCCAATTTCCTCCCCAACATTCTTGGAAATTTTGGTTGCTTTATTTCAATTTCAGTCACTTTGGACTATTTTCTTGACAATTGACTTGACTATTTTTTGCTACTTTTTGACTAGTTCCCAAGTTTTCTCCAAACATTCTTGCCAATTTTAGTGGCTTGTTTCAATTTCAGTCACTTTCAAATCTTTTCTTGCCACTTTTGCCCTATTTTTTTGTTACTTTCTGACCAGTTCCCAATTTTTTCTCCCAAGAATTTCGCCAATTTGTTTTGCTTTATGTCCATTTGAGTCACTTTTCACTCTTTTCTTGACACTTTCTACCTTTTTTTTTTTACTACTTTTTGACTAGTTCCTGATTTTTCTCCCAACATTCTTGCCAATTTTTGACACTTCATGTCCATTTTAGTCACTCTTCACTCTTTTCTTGCCACTCTCAGACTGTTTTTTTAGTAATTTTTGACCATTTTCTAAAAGTTTTCTCCAACATTCTTGCCAATTATAGTTGATTGTTTCAATTCAGTCACTTTCGACTCTTATCTTGCCACTTTTGCACTATTTTATGTTGCTTTCTGACTAGTTCCCAATTTTCCTCCCATAAATTTCAGCAATTGTGTTGCTTTACGTCCATTTAAGTCACTTTTCACTCTTTTCTTGACACTTTCGGACTGTTTTTTAAGTAATTTCTGACCCATATTCTATGTTTCTCCCAAGACTCTCGCCAATTAAGTTGCTTTATATCCATTTCAGTCGGTTTTCACTCTTAAATTGCCACTTTCTGACTATTTTTTGCTACTTTTTGACTAGTTCCTGATTTTGCTCCCAACATTTTTGCCAATTTGTGTTGCTTCTTTTAAATTTTACTCACATTCAACTCTTTTCTTGCCACTTTTGAACTATTTTTTGTTGCTTTCTGACTCTTTTCCAAGTTCTCTCCCAACATTCTTGCCAATTTTTGATTCTTTATGTCCATTTGATTCACTTTTCACTCTTTTCTTGCCACTCTGACTGTTTTTTAGTAATTTCTGACCATTTTTCAAGTTTTCTCCAACATTCTTGCCAATTTTTGTTGCTTTATTTCAATTTCAGTCTCTTTCAACTCTTTTCTTGCCACTTTTGGACCAATTTTATGTTATTTCCTGGGGAGTCTTGAAATTTTCTCTCCACAGCTTTGCCAAGTTTTGTTGCTTTGTGTCCATTCAAGACACTTTTCACTCTTCTCTTGCCACTTTTGGACTGTTTTTTAAGTAATTTCTGACTATTTTCTGTGTTTTCTCCCAACATTCTAGCCAATTATGTTGCTTTATGTCCATTTCAGTAAGTTTTCACTCTTAAATTGCCACTTTAGGACTATTTTTTCCCACTGTCTGGCTAGTTACCAAGTTGTCTCCCAATAGTCTCACCAATTTTTTTCCATTTGAGTCACTCTGCACTCTTTTCTTGCCACTTTTGGACTTTTTTTTGCTACTTAATGACTATTTTCCAAGTTTTCTCCCAACATTCTCACCCTATTTTGCTGCTTTATGACCATTTTTTCCACCTTAAACTTATTTTTATTGCTACTTCTTGCTGTTTTTGCGCCTTTTCGAGGTTGTGTTCAACAGTTTTTCTTTGGTTGAGTGATGCTAGTGTCGAGCAGGAAACATCTACTGCAAAAAGTATTGTCTCTGGTATTCTGACAGTACAATATTGCAACAGAACATATTGTGATTAAATCTGATTTGTGAGTAATTGCCCTGATTCTGAGCAGTAAATGGAGATAAACCAATAAATTCCACATCTTGTTGTCTGATCCAAACCCTGAGCAGAGCTGTGTGGTCTCAGTCGTATTAAAAGTGGCGTGTGAACCGGGCTCTGGATGAGTAATATGGAAACTTTTCATTCATTCGTCTCTTTGAGCAGGTTTTACCTCCACACACAAAAACAAACTCACAACAGAAGATAAAAACGAACCCCCGTCTGAAAACATCGGGCCGGTTTGATCAGCTTCGCCCTCATGTGTGAACAGGATCAGACGGGATGTGTCGGGATCTTCTGTTCCCAGGTTTCCTACGTTTGTGGTGTTTGTTGCCGTAAAGCTGAGCGGCGTTTACAGTAAACATTTCTGTTGAGGTCAGAGCTGAAAACACCTGAGACCTGCTGACTCAGGTGTTCACTCTCCATTAATCACAAACTGACACGGAGACTTTGAGTCTTCAGATTCAAAACTTTCTTTTCTGTTCAGAGACAGAAACTTTTATGGATGTATTCCACTGGTTGTGGGTTTGTTTTCATAATTTTGCACAGAAAATGAATGATATACAACAATTGTGATAAGAGATTTAAAAGAAAAATGTCTGGCCTTTGGAAAGTTTTGCTGCTTTTTGGCCATTATTTTAAGTTATCTCCCAATTTTCTCCCAACATTCTTGCCAAATTTTGTTGCTTCATGTCCATTTTAGCCACTTTTCATTCTTTTTTTGGCCATTTTCAGACTGTTTTTGGTAATATCTGACTAGTTCCCCAGTTGTCTCTCAATAGTTTCACCTATTTGTCTTGCTTTATGTCCATTTTAGTTACTTTTCATTCTTTTCTTGCCAGTTTCAGACTGTTTTTAAGTAATTCCTGACCATGTTATAAGTTTTCTACCAACGTTCTCGCCAATACTTAATACTTCATGTCCATTTGAGTCACTTTTCACTCATATCTTGCCACTATTGGATTATTTTTTGCCACTTTCTGACTGTTTTCCAAGTTTTCTCCAAACACTATCACCAATTTTTGTTGCTTTATGTCCATTTGAGTCACTTCTCACTCTCATTTGACCATTTTTGGATTATTTTTTTGCTACTTTTTGACCATTTTCCAATTATCCCCCCAACATTCTTGCAAATTGTTGTTGCTTTATTTCAATTTCAGTCACATTCAGTTTTTTTCTTGCCACTCTCAGACTGATTTTTAGTCATTTTTGACCTTTTTTCACATTTTCTCCAACATTCAATGGATGGATGGATGGATGGTTATTATTTGCTTTGTATGTTAAAATGTTGAACTAATCTCTGTTTTTGTTTTTTTAGTTTTCAGTACAGATGCTTTAAAACTGACAGTTGAAAAATAACACAGAACATTGTGATAATAATTAGGACCTATCTCGTGATTTAAACAAAAAAAGTATTTGCCACATCACCCAGCCTTAATTCCAATACATTAGAGTTATCTGTAATCGGCTAAATGAGTTGTTTAATATCGAATATTGTCCAAAAATCCAATATTGTGCATTTCTATGTTTAAGATGTTGACTGTATTGAATATGAGTCTCTTGTGAGCGAGTTATGGACATTTCTGTGTTTATTTCAACTGTCATTTATCTGCTCTGGCGTAATGTAAAGAATCGATAAGGGAATTGTTAAAAATAAAGGCGAATGTCGATGGATTGAACCATTTCTTATCGATTATGAACAGGAACCAGATCTTGATTCCTTCCTCTTTTGTTTTGAGTTGAAATCCTCCTGTTGGAGTCACTATGTAAACACCTTCAGTATCAGGTTTAATAAACGACACGTTGACGTCGTTGCTGCAGTTTCAGGTCAGTAGATTGAGCCTGACTCCCCCCCCTGCTGTGAGAAAACCCCTAATGGACGACATTGTTTCATGAAAAGCTGGAACATTAAAGGCACTCGGCTCTAAATCCTCCGGCCTCGCTGTGTGTTTTGATTTTTGCAGCCTGTTGTCCTTCATCTGAGGCAACAATAGAAGCTTTTATCTGATTCGTTCACACCTGGGGACCGACCGGTACCAGCGGTGTGTGATGTGTCCTCACACACACACACACACACACACACAGGTCTGTTTGAGTGTGGTATGCACAGTCAGTGATGAAGAGGCTTCAGGCTGTAAACGGGGTTATTAGTTCGCTGGACTCCCTCCAGATGTTGTTTCTTTGTTTGGTTCTGATTTTGTCTCCTCTCTGCTGACGCTCGCTTTCATGAAGGAGGAGTTTTCTCTGCTGCCGTCTCCTGTGACCATCCCGAGTTCATCAGCAGTGTGTCTGTCTTCCTCTTTTTGTCTCTCTACCTCCCCCCTGTCTCTTCATCTCGTTGTTTTTCTGTTTAGATGAACAGCTTCTGTCGCTGATGTGCACCAGAAAGCGTCATTTTTCCAAATCTAGAAAGTCTCATCCTGTCGTCTCTCTTTGCACCTTTGGGCAATTATTATTCGCAATTTAGATAAAATTGCAACATGGCCTCCTGCAATATTCTAATCACAGACAGTGTAATATTTCTTTAACCTCAGAATACCACATAAAATGGTTTTGCAGTAGATTTTTCTGCTCTACAACAGTGTCACTAAACTAAAGAGACAGATTATTGAAAACTACCTGAGTTTTAAGAGGCAGAAATGGTCAGAGGTAAGAAAATTGGCAAGAAGAGTGGCAAAAAAAAATGGAAAATATTTGGAATGTCATTGAAAATGGTCCAAAAGAGGCAAATAAGAGTAGAAAAATGATCTCAAGAAGCAGCAAAATAAGCTTAAAGTGGCAAAAACAGTGATAAGCAAGATGTTCGGTAAAGAATGTGGGAAAAAAAAAAATTGGAAAATATTTGGAAAGCAGCAAAAAATTATTCAAAAGAGGCAAAGAAGAGTGGAAAAATGACCCTAAGAAGAAGCATCAAAATTAGTTTCAAGTGGCAAAAATGGTCAGAAGCAAGAAAAATTGGCCAAGAAAGTGGCAAAAAAATTGGAAAGTATTTTGCATGAAGCAAAAAAATTGGTCCAAAAGAGGCAAAGAGTGGAAAAATGACCTTAAATAGAAGCATCAAAATTAGTTTCAAGTGGCAAAAATGGTCAAAAGCAAGACAAATTGTCAAGAGAAGTGGCAAAAAAAAGTTGTAATAGATTTGGAATGTAGTTGAAAATGGTCCAAAAGAGGCAAATAAGAGTAGAAAAATGATCTCAAGAAGCAACAAAATAAACTTAAAGTGGCAAAAACAGTGATAACCAAATATTTGTCAAAGAAAGTGGCAAAAAAACAAAAGGAAAATATTTGGAAAGCAGCAAAAAATTGTTCAAAAGAGGCAAAGAAGAGTGGAAAAATGACCCTAAAAGGAAGCATCAAAATTACTTTTTATGTGGCAAAAAATGGCTGAAAGCAAGAAATTTTGTGAAGAATGTGGCATAAAAAAAGGAAAGTATTTTTGCATGAAGCAAAAAAATGGTCAAAAAGAGGCAAAGAGTGGAAAAATGACCTCAAGAAGAAGCATCAAAATTAGTTTTAAGTGGAAAAAATGGTCAAAAGTAAGAACATTTGGCAAGATAAGTAGCAATAAACTTTTGAAAACATCCAATATTTTCCAGAAAATGTTTCAAAAGCAAAAAATCATTCAAAAGAGGCAAAGAAGAGTGGAAAAATAACCTCAAATAGAAGCATCAAAATTAGTTTCAAGTGGCAAAAATGGTCAAAAGCAAGACAAATTGTCAAGAGAAGTGGCAAAAAAGTTGTAATAGATTTGGGAATGTAGTTGTAAATGGTCCAAAAGAGGCTAATAAGAGTAGAAAAATGACCTCAAGAAGCAGCAAAATAAGCTTAAAGTGGCAAAAACAGTGATAAGCAAAAATTTGGCAAAGAAAATGGAAAAAAAAAAATTGGAAAATATTTGGAAAGCAGCAAAAAATTATTCAAAAGAGGCAAAGAAGAGTGGAAAAATGACCCTAAGAAGAAGCATCAAAATTAGTTTCAAGTGGCACAAATGGTCAGAAGCAAGAAAAATTGGCCAAGAAAGTGGCAAAAAAATTGGAAAGTATTTTGCATGAAGCAAAAAAAATGCTCCAAAAGAGGCAAAGAGTGGAAAAATGACCTCAAGAAGAAGCATCAAAATTAGTTTAAAGTGGTAAAAATGGTCAAAAGCAAGTTATTCGGCGAAGAAAAAGGCAAAAAAAAAAAATTGGAGAATTTGGAACGTAGCAAAAAAATGGTCCAAAAGTGGCAAAGTAGAGAGTGGGAAAGTGACCTCAGGAAGCATCAAAATTAGTTTTAAGTGGCAAAAAATGGTCAGAAGCAAGAAATATTGTCAAGAGAGGTGTCAAAAAAATCGGGAAATATTTGGAACACAGCAAAATTGTTCAAAAGAGGTAAAGAAGAGTGGAAACATGACCTTAAGGTGAAGTATCCAAATTGGTTGTTAGTGGCAAAAATGGTCAAAAGCAAAAAAAAATTGGCAAAAAGTGGCAAAAAAAAACTTTGGAAAACATCCAAAGAATTTCCAAAAAATGGTTCAAAAGCAAAAATATTCAAAAAGAGACAAGGAACACTGGAAGAATGACCTCAAGAAGAAGCATCAAAACTAGTTTTAAGTGGCAAAAATGGTCAAAAGCAAGAAAATTTGGCAAGAAAAGTTGCACAAAAACTTGGAAAATATTCAGAAAGCAGCAAAAAAAATGGGAAAAAATAGTGAAAAATGACCAAAATGGGAAAAAATCAGTCACATTTTCAAAAGAAATGTCATGGTTTGTTGTGCTGGTGTAAATGATGTCAGTGTTTATTTCCAAAAATATGTTTCTTTAACAGCACATAAGATGGGGAACCTAATAATGATCGCACAATAAATCACAATTGCAACATAAGGAAAAATAATTGCAATTATTACTCAATACTCTGAAGCATTAAGTCTAAAGATTGTGCAGATTTTGAGCATGAAGGAGCGACTTTAATCCCAGAGTGACGCAGACCGAGCTCCTCACTTATGTCTGAATAAGTTCACACTTGTTTTTTGGCTCATTTACTGCAGAAGCTTTCACCTTCAGTCAGTTTGGAGCCTGTTTTGGTGAAACCACAAGAAGCTACATGTTTAATTTTTTGCCCAACCAGCTTGCCGTAGTTTGATTCTTTGCTGTAGGGAGGAGAGAAAACCTCTTTTGTTTCTCTCACACAGAAGCACAATAGACAGCAGGGGGCCTCAGGTTTTCTAAACCGTCCACTCATCCGGACGCTCGGTCAGGAATCTCTGGAATGAGATTTCTACATGAACCTAAAGACTCAGAGGACTGTGGAGTGTGTGTGTGTGTGTGTGTGTGTGTGTGTGTGTGTCACACACACACACACACACACATGATGGTCGATGCACAAAGACCTGTTTCATTATTCCCAGACTGTTAAACATGTCGACCTCTCACATTTCTCTAAAAATCAGTTCCTTAGGAAGCAGCAAAAATACTCAGGACTCTGCATTTAACACCAAACTTCCACCAGGTCTGTGTCTCGTCCGTCTCAGCGCGAGTTGTAGTTAAGCATCGTGCTTCCTCATTGGACAGTCGAAAATCTAGACCTAAAAAAAAAGATGACTAGTTTTCTTGCTCCTTTGGGACTATTTTTTTGTTACTTTCTGACCAGTTCATAATTTTTTCTCCCAAGAATCTCACCAAATGTGTTGCTTTATGTCCATTTGTGTCAATTTTCACTCTAATCTTACCACTTTTGGATAATTTTTTGCTACTTTTTGACCCTTTTCCAATTTTCCCCCCAACATTCTTGCAAATTTTTGTTGCTTTATTTCAATTTCAGTCACATTCAATTTTTTTCTTGCCACTCTCAGACTATGACTAGTTGTGCTCTGGTTTCTGGCAGCAGAAAATTTCTTCTCGTCTGCTGTTAAAGCTTTAGGATTGTCAGATCTGAAAGGAAACACATTGATTAGGACTGAAACCTTTAGGTTCTGGTGTGAGTGACTCATTGTTCCAGCAACTGGCATGTGCCAGTGACTAAGGTGCTGGTGACAGTGACTGATGAGCAGTGCCATAATGGTGACTAAGTTGCCATGCCATAGTGGTAACCAAGGAGCCTCTGACTGAGTCTCTATGCCATGCTGGTGACTGAAATGCAGATGCCGGTGTCTAATGTGGCATGACATGCCAGTGACTGAAGTGCCTGTGCCAGTGACTGAGGTGCCTGTGCCAGTGACTGACGTGCAGTGCCATAATGGTGACCAAGGTGCTAGTAACTGATGTGCCATGCCATGTCAGTGACTAAGGTGCCAGTGATGGTGCCTGACATGCTGTGCCGTGCTGTAGGGTGATGTGCCAGTGACTGATGTGCCTCGCCATGCCGTGCTTGTGTCTGAGTTACCATGCCATGTCGGATGACTGAGGTGACTGTGCCAGTGACTGCCATGAAGTGCCATAATGGTGACCAAGGTGCCTGTTGCTGAAGTGCCATGCCATGTTAATGACTAAAATGCAGGTCCTGGTGTCTAATGTAGCATGACATGCCAGTGACTGCCATGAAGTGCCATAATGGTGACCAAGGTGCTGGTAACTGACGTGCCATGCCATGCTGGTGACTGAGGTGCAGGTGGCAGTGACTGACATGCTGTGCCATGCTGTAGGGTGATATGCCAGTGAGTGATATGCCTTGCCATGCCATGCTGGTGACTGAGGTGCCTGTGCCAGTGACTGACATGAAGTGCCATAATGGTGACCAAGGTGCTGGTAACTGATGTGCCATGCCTGTGACTGACATGCTGATGAGTGAAGTACCATGCCATGCTGGTGACTGAGGTGCCAGTGATGGTGACTGACATGCTGTGCCATGCTGTAGGGTGATATGCCACTGAGTGATATGCCTTGCCATGCCATGCTGGTGACTGAGGTGCCTGTGCCAGTGACTGACATGAAGTGCCATAATGGTGACCAAAGTGCTGGTAACTGACGTGCCATGCCATGCTGGTAACTGACGTGCCATGCCATGCTGGTGACTGATGTGCAGGTGGCAGTGATTGATGTGCCGTACCATGTTTGTGACTGACATACTGATGACTGAGGTACCAGTGACATTAGCTGACATGTTGTGCCATCCTGTTGGCTGATGTGCCAGTGACTGATGTGCCATGCCATGCTGGTAAGTGAGGCGCCTGTGCCAGTGACTGACATGCCAAAATAGTGACCAAGGTGCTGTAACTGATGTGCCAGCAACTGTCGTGCTGACGAGTCACTATGCCATGTTGGTGACTGAGATGCTGATGCCTTTTAGTGGCATGTTGTTGTTGACTGTCATGCTGTCATTGACTATCGGGCGCTGGTGGCTGATGTGCCGGTGATCAAGAAGCCATGCCGTAACGTTGGCTGATGTGCCTGTTCCGATGTGTGACGTGCAATTTTTGTGCTGAACAAGAATCTGCTTGTATGTAGACGTCAGTGTCAGTGTCAGTGAGCTGTTTGTATGTAAACTATCCAGGTATCAACACCTCCACCTGAACCTGTGAGAGAACCAACTTTCAGCCAATCAGAGAGCAGAGCAGAGTCAGAGGTGGATCCATTGAGATCAGAACAAAAACAGAACAATAGAAAGATCCAGGTCAGACATCTGTTCCCAGAACATGATGAACTCAGAGTCCACCCAGTTTTTCAATTACATAACAAATCCAATACGAGTCCTGTTAACTTTCAAACCTCGCCCACGCTGTCATAACACGCAGCATCGATTTCTGCTGACCACGCCAACGAGAGGTCGGCGTTTTTTTTTCTTCTTCTTCTTCTGTTTTCGACATATTTGACTCTTTAAGACTTTGACTGATTCAGTTTAAAGGGTTAACGGTGCAGATTTAAGAGAAGGCAGAGACAAACAGGAAACTGGCAGCTCGTCCACATCTGTAGCGTTTCCTGTGATGACTCATTCAAATAGCGCGCGAGTGTGTGTGTGTGTGTGTGTGTGTGTGTGCGTTTTATCAGTGTGTCAAATCCTAAAATGATCTTTGTTTGTCTGACACAGTTTGGGCAGTTAACAGAGTCCAGCAGCTGCGTGTGTGTGTGTGTGTGTGTGTGTGTGTGTGTGTGTGTGTGTGTGTGTGTGTGTGTGTCGTCTCTCTGCAGTGTGGGGATTTCCTTTTTCCACTCTGGTCACATGACTGCAGATATGGGTGTGGTCTCCTGCATTCCTGGCCTCCCTCTCTTTTTCTCTCTCTTGCTCGCCCTCTTGTTGCTCCGACTGGCATGCTGCGACACTCTCTCTCTCTCTTACACACACACACACACACACACACACACACACACCAACACATTTACTCCGCTGTCTAGACCAAACACACACTCATTGGCTCGGTGTCGGCTGTTTGACGTGCCCTGCATGTAAAATGTTGGTGTGAAGCCACTGTGGCATGATTTAGTGTGTGTGTGTGAGAGAGAGGGGGAGAGTGTGTGTGTGTGTGTGTGTGTGTGTGTGTGTGTGTGTGTGTGATCTGTAGCTGGCAGCAACAAGGAAAAAGTTGGTCTGTGTGTGGAGGGTGTGGCCTGCGGGGAGTTTGCATGGCAGAATAGTGTTGGCGTGTGCATGTATGAGAGTGTGTGCATGTGTAAGAGTGTGTGTGTGTGTGTGTGTGTGCAGGAAGGTGGTGCAAAACTGTTTTAGTATGCAGAGCAGGTGTGTCTGCAGAGGCAGAGAGCAGAGAGGAGGAAGAGGAAGGAGGAGAGCAGCAGCTGAGCAGAGGGGACGAGCTGGATGTAATCAAACACCCGTCCTGCATGTGTGTGTGTGTGTGTGTGTGTGACTCAGTGTGTGTGTGACAAACTTTGATTTTCATGTTTGAAACACAACAAACGAGTCCTTAGAGAGCATCAGAGGCGTTTTGCATTAAATATTCTGCACCTGAATCTCGCTCGCTGACCTTCGAGGCCGTCGCTCGAGGAGTCAAACGCACAGAAACTCGAGTTTCTTTATATTTACAGATTTAGGAGTTTGACTCATTCAGGTAAAAAAGTCTTGGTTCGTTCTTGTTTGATAACATCACACTAACCTGACCCGAGCTGCAGAGAAGGAAGGCTGCTAATTGTTTCTGCAGAGGGAATAAACACAGTGATAAAGATAACACTCGTGAAGTAACTGATAAGAAGAAGAGTTTACGACTCTGTCAAGTGCTGCTGTTAGCCTCTCGTTAGCCGCAGTGGCTCATCCAATCAGAACCAGGTTTATAAGGAAGCAGGTTCACACGCCTCAGGAGGTCGTCAGGGTCATATGGTACAAAAGAAAGAGTGTAGAGGTGCAATATAAAACCCCAAAAACCACAGAACTTAATGAAGCTGAAACAATAAATGTTAAGATATTTGTATAGTAAACAATATTAAAGGGACAGTGAGGACTTTTTAAGTGATCCTGAAAAAGTCTCATATCTAGATTTGGGCCTGATCATAATCTAAAAAGGGTTATTTCTAAATGCTAAATCTTACCTGCTTAATCTGGTTGGACTGGATTGATTTATGGAACATCGAAGTCTCCTTGACAACGCCACAGTGAGAAGAGAAATCTTTGTTTTTCTCTGCTGAAAAAGGATTTTTTTTTTTTTTTAAACATATTTTTTCACCTTTTCTGCCTTTAATTGGATAGAGGAGGACAGTGGATAAAGCAGGAAAGGGGGAGAGAGTGGGGAATGACATGGGGGAAACAGGCCACAGGGGGGAATCAAACCCGCTCGAGGGCGAACCTCATGGTGCACGGCCATATCCGCTAGGCCATCTGCGCCCCCAGACAAAGGATTTCTGTAATTTATTTAGTAGTAGTCGTGGAAACAGGAGCTGGACTGTTTGACAGAAAAAGAGACAAAAGAGCAGAAGAAATTGTGATAGAGCACAGGCTAAAGGCTAAAAATAATATAAATTGAAGGCCAAAACATGAGCTACATACGTCATCTTGTTGCATTGTAGCTTGTAAAAACTCTACTTGAACGAATAAAAGCAGTGATAAAAGGAAGATCTGATCTACTTTCACTTTTACTTTCATAACAAACACATCAAGATAGTTTGCAGAGAATCAGTTTGAAGCAAATTGTTGGACTAACACACGCTGTTGTGCTGACATGACTCGCAACTACAAGGTGTGTATTTGTTTTGGAAAAATGAATAAAGCTCAGATCATCCTTATAACTTTACTTTTATTCGTTCATGACAAATTTGTACAGAATAAAACATGAAAAGGTCATGTGTTTGTCAACAGTAGTGCTGTTGTTTGAAACATCAACAAGCAGACTGTGCACTGCAAAAACTTAAATCTAAGCAAGTCATTATGTCTAATTTTTAGTCACATTTGTCTTACTATTCTTGATTTGAGCCACATTTACTAGACAAGGTCATAAAAATGTCTACTACTCACAGCTCAGTGCTCTGAGACATGTTTTTAACGTTAGTGAATCCTGGTTGTGTCCTACCAGTGCTCATCTACCAACTCCAACCTCACCGAGCAGAGCAAACGTAACCTGGCTCTTCATTTTATTGATAGACTCTCAGGTTTGAACAGATCACTGCAGAATAACTGCTGCATGTGGACAGGAATCAACATCAGCACAAACACATTAGTGACCGTTTTAGCCTTTAGCCTGTGCTCTATCACTCTCTTGTTTATCTTTCTCCTGCTCTTCTGTCCCTTTCACTGCAAAAACTGAAATCTAAGCAAGTCATTATGTCTTATTTGTAGTAAAAATTGTCTTATTGTTCTTAATTTGAGCCACATTCACCAGACCAGGTCATAAAAATGTCTTATTTCACGTTTTTTAAGACAAAAATGAGGTGTAAATTGCTTGTAACAAGTCAAAAAAATCTGCCAATGGGATAAGACGAATTCACCCGGGAAGTTTCTTGAAATTAGAAAGATGTCTTAAAACAAGAATCTTTTATCTTATCCCATTGGCAGATTTTTTTTTAACTTGTTACAAGCAATTGATGCCTCATTTTTGTCTTTAAAAAACTTGAAATGAGACATTTTTATGACCTTGTCTGGTGAATGTGGCTCAAATCAAGAAAAGTAAGACAAATTTTATTAAAAATAAGACATAAAAACTTGCTTAGATTTCAGTTTTTGCAGGGTTTCTGTGAAACTGTCCAACTAAATAAATCACAAATCATTTTCAGCAGAGAAAAACACAGATATCTCTTCTCACTGCTTAACATCATCAGCCGGCGTGGCGTTGTCATAGAGACTCTGACTCGCCGTAAATCAATCCAGCCAATCGTGTTTGAGAACAGTGAGAACACCCGGGGTTTCTACTACGTCCCCTTTTTGTTTACAGAAGCTTTAAACCTCAAAGCCTTCAGATAACAGCAGGTTTATGCTCAGATCTCAGAGTTTTTTGGCCTCGTGACAGAATAAAAACGTCCGTTTGAGTTTCCTTTGTGAACCTACATCTGAAACCTTAACCACAACAACATGGCGGATGCGATGAGTCACTCCGCTCCTCGGATCTGTTTAGTTTAACCGAACGTAATCCTGACAAGTGCGCCGCGTGCCCTGCCAAAACACACATCATGTTCTCGCTGAGGAGGTTTATTCCTCGAGAACTGTTTACATGTGAAAAGATGAGTTTCATGTTTTCAGGTTTCCGCACTCAAAACGCCAAACAATAGAAACAAATCTCTTCCTCTTCTTCTTCTTCTTCTTCTTCTTTTTTCCCCTCCTCGGCGGCGGCGGCGGACCGGCTTATGAAACACGACTTTATCAGCGTATGGAAAAAGCAATGACACAAACATCAACATGGGAGTGTTTTCTTCTCTTTATGATGCGAACACAGCGTGAGGCAGGACGCCTGTGGGTTCTGTTGCGTAACGTATTACGAAATGTTCAAAAGACGCAAATAATTCCAGCATAAATTATCAATCCTGTGAAGACACAAAGCGCTAAAAGAAGGATTACAGACTGCCCCCCCCTGCTGTTTCACCTACACACACATGAATCAGTTAGTTCTGCATGACATTTTTAGCCATTTCATGCACACACACATGCACAGGCTTATTATATCTCACACACACACACACATGTATAAGCTGTGTTGCTGGCAATTGCTGCAACATAATTTCATCTGGAGTCCATAACGAACAGATACGATGGACATAGATCAGACACACTGTCTCTCCCTCCCTCACACACACACACTTTTACACACACTTACACACACACTAGTTGTCTTTGACTCTTTGAATCTATATTTAGAGACAGTTAAAGTCCTCACATCTCTTCCTGTCAAGCATCTGTTTCTTCTTATAATCTCTCTGAAGGTTTTTTTCCTCCTTCTATGTTCTTTAAAAAGTGAAACTGGTCACATGACTCAGGTCTAAATCAGATGATGATGTTCCTCTTCACTGACAAACCACACACACAGAATGACTTCCTCATTGTTTAAAATGACGGTTTTGGTCCAGTGATTTATTGAAACAGGCTCAAAAATCAAAACTTCAGATTATTTTATCAAATCATCTGATAAAACCAAAAAAAAATGTGCTTTTTTTGGCTAAGATTTGACTTATCTGCACACATATGTAGGGGTCAATGACAAAAAGAGGGTCTAAAAACTTATTTTTAAAAAGTTCTTTGAAAATGGATAAAAAACATATTTCTGAGAGAAGAATTATGTTTTCTAACAGATTTCAGTAGTTGACCAACACTTCAAAGTTTTTAGGTTCATTATTTTTTAGTATTTTTAATTTGAGCACCCAAAAATGTCAGGTGGAGCAACCAAATATATGAAAATATATTTATATGTTCCTGTTATTTTTTCTGTGTGAAATTATTGGCAAGTATCTCTCAAGTGTCTGTAGTGACTTATACATTTTCATTTTTGTGTGTTTCATTTCTTTTATTTGTGAATAAGATAAATAATTTGATGTTAAAATAACATTTCACATTATTACATTGGTTGTACCACCTGACATGGAAATTGAAGGTCAGTGGTTACTTCACTTTTTTGGAAAAAAATAGTCATAAAGTCTCTTTAGATGTTTGAAAAGGTGAACCAGTGTTTACAGTAAACCCGAGCTCTGGCTGATGCAGTTTCCTGTTTCCTGTTTTATTCTCTTCACTTTAAAATAAAAGTCTAATGTTACAGTTGCACCACCCTGACATTTGACAAGGTGAAAATTTCGGGACAAAAGTTTTTTACATTTCTCAACAGCTTTAAAATTCTTTTTATTTGCAAAGAATGTTTTATTTAAAAAGGTTCAAGCATAAAATAATGCGGCTGTATTTTTAATTTCCATAATGTTATTGACTGTAAGTTAAAAATCTCAAATTAATGACACCTATGAACAGTCCTGCCAACGTGGTGGACTGTAAAACCCCCAAACTCCTTGGTTTTGTGTTTTTTTGTACAATATAAAATTATCAAATTTCTACACAAGTTTATTGTGTCCAAAGTATCTTATTTCTTTATGTACACATGAAATACTCAATTCAGGACGGAAGGAAATATTGCACTCAGACACAAAAAAAGGGTCATTGACCCGTAGATAAATTTAAGGATTACATCGTCATTGTACTTGTTGATGTGGTGTCAAGCTCTCTATGGTAAGATCTGTCTTAGACGTGCTGTTTAGCGGTATTATCCTTTATTTTTCATTCAGAAATAAACAACAAGTTACATTGTTTTATGTTAATCCTGAATGTTGGCTACTTTTTAAATGGTTCATAGAGTTTTTTCAATAATTCAGCGAGGACAACAAAAGATCTGCTCAAATTGTGACATCACCAGTTGGGAAATTCCCCCTTAAATGGGCAAATTTGTCTCTTTAAATGATGTAATTCAGTTTTGTCGCATGGCAACAGTGACTGAGGCTTCTGGAATGCTGAGCTCTACAGTTCGTAGAAGTTCCTTAAAGAGACAGAAGCCTGAATTGTGCGTTTTGTAGAGTTCCGGAATGCTGGGTTCCAAAGAAGCTAAAATAAAACGGTTCTAGAACACTGGGTTCTGAAGCTCTTGGAATGTTTCTTTTTAAAGAGAAAGTAGCGAAAATAACTTATTGAGGATTCTGAAACGCTTGGTTCTGAGATGCTTTGAAATGCTTCAAGAGGCAGATGCTGAAATAACGTGCTGAGGTGAGTTTGAGAACGGTCCCTTAAAGAGACAGTAGCATAAATTATGTATTTACGGGGGTTCAGAATGCTGAGTTCTAGAGGGACAATAGCTGAAATGACATGTATCAGAGAACATTGGAATGATTGTTTCTGGAGTGCTTTGAGGTTCTTTAAAGAGACAGTAGCTTAAATGACTGATGTAGGAGGGATCTGGAATGCTTGGTTCTAGGGTTCTTTAAATTTTCTTAAAGGTGGAAAGGTTACATTCATTTCTCAGGACATGTCCAGCAAATAGTTCAACAGTAAAGACCTGCACACTGTCCAACTTGCAAAGAAAGTACCAGAATGTTGCAAATACATACTTGTTTCCTTTGCAAGTTTCTTAAAGGGGCAGTAGCTGAAATGATGTGTTTATGAGTATTTGGGAGGCTGGGTTCTGGAGTTCTTTGAAGTTCTTTAAAGTAGTTTTACGTGAAATGATTTGGTCCGAAATGCTGGATTCTAGAATGCTGAAACCTTAAAGAAACAGTATTTAAGGTAACATTTGGAGGAGGGTTCCAGAATGCTGGGGCTGCCTTAAAGACGCAGTAACGAAAGTGACGTTTTGAGGAAGGTTCTAGAATGCTGGGGCTGCCTTAAAGACACAGTAGCGAAAGTGACGTTTTGAGGAAGGTTCTAGAATGCTGGGGCTGCCTTAAAGACACAGTAATGAAAGTGACGTTTAGAGGAGGGTTCTAGAATGCTGGGGCTGCCTTAAAGACGCGGTAACGAAAGTGACGTTTTGAGGAGGGTTCTAGAATGCTGGGGCTTCCTTAGAGACACGGTAACGAAAGTGACGTTTTGAGGAGGGTTCTAGAATGCTGGGGCTGCCTTAAAGAC
>RPOG01000794.1:175373-233143 GCA_008086565.1 Thalassoma bifasciatum | reverse complement strand
ACTGCAAGATAACAACTAGTCCACAAGAGGCGCCAAAGCGACACTAGATTCTCACAGGAGCTGTAAAATGAGGTATGGAAAAATGCTGAAATACAACGTCCACGATGAGGTCAATGTGCTGAAAGAAGAGACGGCACAGCGGTGTATTTGGACGGCTGTTCAGCCATGTTTACTACAGTATTGTTCCCATCTACAGTTATCAGCACAGCTTTTTGAGTTCTTTTTTTAACAGCGTCATAGATATTTTTCACCACTGGTTTATTTTCTGCTCATTCACTCAGAGGATGTTTAAGCAGCATTATCAAAAAAACTTAGAGCACATCCTTGCACACATACTGTACATACAATACACACATACAAACCAAAGCACACACACTCATACACACACGTCCTAGTATAGCGTCACGCTGGTATATACACATATATAGAATGAGTAAAAAAAAATCTATTTTCACTTTTTACATCTTAATATAAGAGTCATACCAAAGACATGGCCACCGAGTGAGTAAACAATAGATAAATAGATATAAAACAAATACAAAAATAAATAAACATAAATACTTGCATCAATTAATAAAAGATGACATGAGTTTTCAACTCACTGTTTACTTTTTAACATGTTTTTGTTCAAGTCGATAAATATTCAGCGCACCACTTTAACTGTTATTTTACCTCGACAACAAAGGACTGGTTCGTCACCCAATCAGAGAGCAGAGAGCCTCGCCCCCGGCTCGTGATTGGGTGGTTGATGCATTATCTGTACATTAGCCTATCATGTTTGACATGACATTATCATTGTTGACATAGAGTCGTTTTTCAGCACCATTAACATCGCTGTGACTGTCACCACTGTACCAACATCCACAAGTTCAGGTGGGACCGTCACTAAATTCACCAAGATTAATTTTTAGATTGTGGTCTCGATTTTTGATTTTTTTGTTACCAAACAGGAGAGTTGCTGCAAGTGACGCAACAGTTTTCTGCACAATTCAGCGAAAACTTTTTCATTTATCTCTGTACTGATGTGGATCATATGCGTAATGTTCTGGTACAGGTTCTCCTGGCTGGCTCGCCAATTATATATTGGTGTTTTTCCACCTCTACATCCATCTGCACCTTTTTTCCCCTCCAACATTCAGGTAGCCATTCACCTACAAAAGCATCCCCGATAACTCTTATTACTGCACGGGTAATGAGGTAAGAAACTGAGAGACCAGGGATGTTATTTGTGACGTTTTTGCAACTAAACTCATAACCTAGCTTAAAAGGCAATGCTATGCACTATTGAACCTTTTCTTTTTTTTCAACGAATTCCATTCTCATTAGGTAATAATTGGACATGGGAAGCACAAGTCTTGATGAATTGGTGCGACACATCTGCACAGACTTCGTGCTCTTTGTCGAACACAATAAAAGTTTTTACGCAGAGAACCAATTTACATCTTTCCAGGAACCCTCCAAAACCAGATGACCTCGCTTTAACATGACTTAAAGAGACTGTGAGGACTTTCTAAGTGATCCTGAACAAGTCTCATCTCCAGAAATATGCCTGATCATAATCCTCAATTTAAAATGAGATTATTAGTGCTAAAAAGGGTTATTTTTAAATGCTATTTACTACTCTCTGACAGAAAAGAGATGGAAGACCAGGCTAAATTTGCTCTGATTGGTAGATGAGCACTGGTAGGACATAAGCAGGGATTAGTAATGTCGCACAGTACTGATATGTCTTACATCAATGGGGTGTGAGTAGCTAAATGTACCTGCTATTGAACAACGGTACAAACTCACAAAGTTTGCTTGTAGTCAGGTCTTAAACAAGAGTACTATGTCAAAAAATTCATTACTTTGACACATCATATCTGGTAAAAAGTCGCCTTGAGCAACGAAAAGTAGAGTTAAAAAGATCTGATCTACTTTCACTTTCACTTTCAAAACAAATACATCTTGACCGTTTCCAGCTGAAGAAGTTGCTGCAATCCACTTCATACAGATTCTCCTCACAGTCGCTTTAAAATGATTTTTACACAAACCTTACTCTACTTTAATCGAAAGCAGTCTCAACACTGGTTTAAATTTTTCTGAGTTTGACTGAAATAAGATGGTCTGAAATCTGCGGACTCGCCCCGAGGGTCTGAAAGATGTTTGAAAAGAGAAAGTTTAAACGAGGGCAGATGTTAACTTTGATGCTAGTGTTCCTTTTTAATAGTCTTCCTGCAGGTGTTCACGGCATTCGGCTGCTCCTAATTGATCGTAACACTTACGCTCACCTGGGGAGCTGTTGCGTTTAACTTTTGACCTCTGAGGTTCGTTTCAGATCAGCTCTGGTGGATTTTTTCAGAGTTTTGCTTCGGGGCATCACAAGAAAAGGTGGAAAAGAGAATTTTTGATGCGTTAAAACCATTTTTATTTTTTCCACAAGTCGACTGATGGTGTCACTTAGCAGTCCACTCCTGAATCTACCTCCGTCTGTCATTAAATCAAAGGCCTGTACATGGTTTCATTTTGTAAACAACACGACCGAGTCCGAACCACCGTCTACATCTGTGACAAGAAACTGCACATATAACTTCACAACTCTCTATAGCACTGTTTGAAATCTCAGAATCGCTAATTGGCTTTTGCTTTGCATTTATGGTCACTTGTTTAAACTGCATACTTGATGAGTTTTACTGCTTTCACATTCCCACAAACCGTTCTACCATTCTGTACGTCTGTTGACATGATAAAAAGACATTTTTGTCAGCTGCCGTTCACCAGAAAACCAAACACTGGAAAATATTTTCATAGCTTGATGAGGTTGTTCATGAGACCCTTGATACTCCTACATGGTATGTGTTCCAAGAAAAGTTGACGACATTTAGACTCTTACGAGTAAATGAAGTTTCTTCACCCAAAAGTCATTCATCACCTAACTACAGCTTATTATAGTAGCTTATATCTGACATCTGTATTTATTCAACTGTACATCACAGGCCTGTTTGTGGTGAGTTACAGCATGCCATATGGTGGGAGCCATTGCAGAAGTGGTCCACCTTACATCCAGGGTTGGTTTTTCCCAAACAGCGTCCTGTTTCAGGTGAGGGTGGAGTTGGGATGTAAACAGTGGAACTTTTGCTATGGCTGCTTTTATTTCACATATGCATGGGCGGCTGCTTTCACTTTATCTCAGGCCTTCGTTCCCTACATTTCATTGGTCCTGGCATCAGATTGGTTCTCGTGTTGGGAACCATTTTTCTTTTGGACAGAGTGCTGAAAAGATGGTTACCAAAGTTTGTGAGGGACATGCAACCTTCAGAACGAATAAAATGTCACACCCAAACCCAAACATACGCTGAAAACAACGAACAGGTGATTTGACTGGAAATGAAAGGTAGATTTCTTGGTTAGTACTGGGCTGAATGTGGTTGAAAAGCAGGATGTCGAAGCCACTTTTTCATCCATATCACTGTAAAAACTGAATTCTAAGCAGGTCATTATGTCTTATTTTTAGTAAAAGTTGTCTTATTTTTCTTGATTTGAGCCACATTCACCAGACCAGGTCATAAAAATGTTTTATTTTAAGTTTTTAAACACAAAAATAAGGTCTGAATTGCTTGTAACAGGTCAAAAAAATCTGCCAATGGGATAAGACAAATTTGTCGAAAAGTTTCTTGTAATTAGAAAGATGTCTTGATACAAGAAACTTTTTTTTTGACTTGTTACAAGCAATTTAAACCTCATTTTTGTCTTTAAAAAACTTAAAATAAGACATTTTTATGACCTGGTCTGGTGAATGTGGCTCAAATCAAGAAAAATAAGATAGATGTGACTAAAAATAAGACGCAATGACTTGCTTAGATTTCAGTTTTTGCAGTGTATTTCCCCGACTTTAGTCACTGATAAAGTATTTATTGAGGTGCTGTAGACACAAGGTATACAAAAGGTAAGAAGTACCCTAGATTTCAAATGCAATACATCTCTTTTCAGCCAAATTTGACCCAGTTTAAACCTTGGCATTTAGAGTCTTTTGACTTGAAAAACCACAGATAAAAGTATTAAGTAGGTAGTGAGTTCCTGTCGTTTTTTTTTTTTTAGATCATTCCTATTTTGCTACTTGACTACATAGATTGCATGTCCCTTGCAAACTCTTGCAACCAGTCTCCAGGCGTTTCCCGGTAAGTCTCTGTGGATTCTCCAGGGTCCATGGCTCAAGTTCATGCAGCAGACTGTTTCTGAATTATCTCAAACTTTGCAGCTTTATTTCTCTGAAATCCTTTTATTCTTTTGACCGTGCGGTATGAAACTAAATCTAACACTCCTCGGTTCCGAGATGAGAGATTAGACTTCTCATCGTGACCGTTTCAGGCAAGATGAAGATCATCCCAGTTCAGTGTTACTCTCTTTACGTTCCACGGCTCATTCATGCTACGTACTCCTGGACTGCGCCCTCAACAGGGAGCCTTGGTCCTGGTTTGCTCTTTACATTTTACAATCAAGTTTTCACAACCGCTTTAATCAAAAAGGGTTAACCATCACTCTCGGTCTCCTTTCCATGCTTCTCTTGGCGTAGGGAGTCCTGGGATGCAAAACTGCTCGAAGGCTCAGCCTTTGTCCCAGACTACACTTGAAGTGTAAGAGCCCCTGCTGGCTTAGACAGTTGTCTCGTACTCTAATACCTCTTTGCTGCCCATCATGCTACTCCTGTACTGTATCCTGGGGCTAACAGCTGATGTGGTCTCCAGCAGCAGAATGGTCTTGCGCAGACGTCGATCGATAAAGTGCGCATCCCAGGCTGGATATCGCTTTCTCGGGAGGTCGATCCGTATCACGGGGCCCTCCTGAGAGCGGGACGAAGAGGAGGTCCTGTGAAGGAGTGCGGGAGACGACGAAGGGGAGGGACGTACCTGGAAGACAGGTAAGCAGCTGTCCCTGTCTCTGTCCTTGTCCCTCTCCCCTGGGACCGGCTCCCCTGTGTCTTTAGTCCTGGGGAGCGTCCTCGGAGGGCTGGTAATGACCATGTCTGTTTGGGATCCTTGAGAAGGGGTGAGGCAAGCATCGATCACTCCCACTACCCCTCCAGACCCCACCATGCCCTCGTCCACACACCCCGCCCACTGCGAGCCCAGAACGGGCCCGTCGGGGTGCAGCCAGCAGTAGTACACCAACATGAAGAAGGTTCCCAGGGCGAAGCTGCAGGCCACCAGGCACACCACCACCAGGGCGTAGGAGTCGGAGGTATGCGGGCCACGGTACGTGTACCAGGCGGCGGTCAGGGCCACGTTCTCGGCCAGGGTCACGGAGTAGTACACGGTCATGCGAAATCGACTGGGCCCCTCTTTTACGTTGAACCAGCAGAAGATGTAGATGATGCCGACCACCATGTTGTAGATGATCTCCTCCCACTTGGACATGCAGAAGTCGGTCTCACCTTGGATGATCCAGAAGGTCATGACACACCTGAAAGACAGTCAGGATGAATTCAATCCCTCGTGGTCAGTTTGAGGAGAGGGTCAATGACAAAAAGAGGGTCTAAAAACTTATTTTTAAAAAGTTCTTTGAAAATGGATAAAAACACATTTCTGAGAGAAGAATTATGTTTTCTAACAGATTTCAGTCGTTGACCAACATTTCAAAGTTTTTAGGTTCATTATTTTTTAGTATTTTTAATTTGAGCACCCAAAAATGTCAGGTGGAGCAACCAAATATATGAAAATATATTTATATGTTCCTGTTATTTTTTCTGTGTGAATTTTTAATTTTAATTCTGCTGTCAAATCTCACTGCTGCGTTTTTTGTGCAATGACAATAAAGGAAGTCTAAGGGTGAATTCCAATTCCTGTCTTAACCCTCAATCTCAAAATGCTCACTCCCGCGAAGTGTAAGTGCTGTCCCGATTCTCAGAATGTTAAGGTTGAGGGGTAAGACTGAGGCTGTATCTCCCTCAATACTGAGATTCTCCGACACCACCCTTGGGACTAAGGGACATCCAGAATGCATTGCGTATTTTCAGTAAATAAACATGGCGTCCAAAGCGGCAGAGAAGGCGAGCTACAAATATAGTATTTTCTTTGTTAATGGAGATAAAAAATATTACAAAAACCATTGTATTATCTTAGTTTAGACCCATTTTATGGATTATTTACCTCGTTGTTGCATAACATTTTTTTCTATTTTACCATCTTTTGTCAATAGCGTCCGGTGCGGACAAGCCATGGTGCTATCGTTTAAGTTAGTTAACGTTACAAAATGGTCACTTTTCTCCGTGTTAATGTAATTGTTTATCAAGATAACAGCCTATATAACATGCTTGTGCCGATAATGGTATAAGATGACCGCGCTAATGTCATCTCCTGTAGCTGCAGAGTTATGTAACAATAGTTATAGCTGGTGTTTACCTTTCAATAAACTATGGTTTGCTGTGACAGCTGAATATGTCCGTGGTTGTGTTATTTATACAGATATTTTTTTGATAATGCTAACTGAAAGAATAACTGACAGACAGTCCACAACAATTTCATTTGCATTTAAGGGGTGTCCCATTTCTAAGTCACAAGATAAACCTTAACACTTGGTTTTGAGGGCGACTAAGATTGAGGGTTAAGATTGAGGGTTAAGAAAGGAATTGGAATTGGGCCTAAGTCTAATAGTTGATGTAAGGTCTGGCTAATTCGAGGTAATGTACAGAATGGAGAAGGGAATCCTGAATAATAAAGACTAATAATGGCAGCAGATTGAACCATTTCTTATTGATTCTTAAGAACTGGTTCTCGATACCCATCCCTAGTCACACATGTCGCACCAGTGGCTGACGATGAAGATCCCGAAGTAGAGCTGGAAGACGGAGGCGAAGAGGGCGAAGGCCACGGTCCTCGCCCCAATGGTGAAGAAATGCCACAACATCTGGGTGATCACGGCCTTGTAGGACATGGGCAGCTTGTCGTCGCGGGAGTCCCGGAGAACCTTCTGGTAGGACGCGATCATCCAGGCCAGAGACACGAGGGAGGCGGAGGCTGAGAGACCTGGAAGTGAAGACGGAGAAAACAGGAGGAGGGAAAAAAGTTATCAGCTGGTTTTCAGAGGGTCCAAGAGACGTAATTTGGCNAGCTATGCAAGAAATGAACCTAAAACAAAGAGGATTATGGGTAGACAGAGACAGATGCAGCTTGTTATGCTCGCAAAGCCCACAAAATCCCAACATTTGGAGGAGCTGGATCCAGTGAATGTTTGGGATTTGTACCTAACAGATGACACGAATGATTAATTGGCAGAAAAGACGGTTGATTTATTTCAATGATCAGCTGATGGATTAATGAATGAACCATATCAGCACTAAAGACATGAAATCTGTGCGAATAACAATGTTGGCTATTGATAGACTGTGGAAATGTGTGTGTGTGTGTGTTACTGTACTGATATTTGTATAATCATGGAGACTTTACCACAGGGATGTCCAAACTTTTTCCCTAAAGGAACATATTTGAAATGACCAAGGGCCGGCGGCTCTCATGGACACGTTTACTAACAGTGAAATATACAAATGAGCGCTCTATTGGAAAACTATTTCTTTTAAGTGGTTTCTGTAAAAAAAAATGGGAAAAATATGTAACAATTTTACAGCAGGATCAGGGTCTGGACTTTATCACATTTGTCTTTTTTTGACCATTTCATATCTTTAATTCAGTGTTTGGTCCTCTCATGTTTTTATTTATTTATTTTTTTCATTCTAAATAACTCATGAAACACATTTTGCATCATGCCAAATGCAATTAAATGTCAGCTGTATAAGTTGTTCAGTTTTTGCTGACTGTACAGAGCTTTAGCTTTATAAAGTTGCCTATGCACAGTCCAAATCTTTGTGAAACGTTACCAGATATATTAAGATTTATTTCAAGCACTTGACAGAAACTGTAAATGTGAACAGTTAGAACATGATGAATTAAAGTGAAGAAACTAACACATGGTAAGATGAGAGGTGAGGGCCGCTTGAAAATAGACGGCAGGCCACAATTGTGCCCCGGGCCATAGTTTGGACACCCCTGCACTAGGCCATCTGCGCCCCGAAAAATGCTTTTTGAGGTGCCCTCTTTGGAGTCAAAAAGTGCGCTGAAGCGTCCTTGGGGAGCCAAAACATGTCCAGAAGTGCCTTCTTGGGAGCCAAAACAAATGCTAAAGTGCCCTTCTGATTGGTGAGCCATGCTAATCTGCCTCTTTGATTGGTTAGAACATGTTAATCTGCCTCCCTGGAAACCAAAACCCATGCTGAAGTGCCTTCTTGGGGGGGCCAAAACCCTCGCTGTACGTGCCCCCCTGCCCTTTGAAATGTCTGTGCACGCCACTGGTGACAAGCATCTTCCACATTATTAAGTTTGTGCATGATTTTGGGCTTTTTTGACTACTGCAAGATAACAACTAGTCCACAAGAGGCGCCAAAGCGACACTAGATTCTCACAGGAGCTGTAAAATGAGGTATGGAAAAATGCTGAAATACAACGTCCATGATGAGGTCAATGTGCTGAAAGAAGATTCTTCAAATATCACTATGACGTTGTTATTACTCTAATACAGGGTTTTATTTGTCTGGAGGTGATTTTGTAGTTGAACATCATTGAGACACTTTGTTTTGAGAATTAATAACAGTTCTTTGAGATATTTGCAGCTACTGTTGGAAGACATAAGCTATATACAAGGTCACCCTTTAAAATCTCAAGAATTTAAATAAGATATTTTTCATAGTTTTGCAAGTCTGCAATCAAATATTGAGCTAAATATTATCATTCTGCAGTCCACGAAAAAAAATCTTTATGGTTCTTGGTCTCAATTTTAAAATACAAGATATCAGCCTTTATTATTGTGCATACTGTGGTTCATTGTATATTCAAACTGTAAGTAAAGTAATATTTCACAATTTTTTGGATGATATTATGTTAGAAAATAATATCATCCAGGGAGAAATCAAATAGAAAGAATAAAAGCTGAATTACAGAACAGCTGAAGCTGCATTTACATCCATCTCAGCTCCAGTAAAATGTAACATCAGCAGCAGTGAGCGAGCGTCGCAGGAGGAAACATTTGTCTCAGTGAGAGAAAACTTTGCGCGTGAACTTCTGAGGAATCAATAATTAAAAACAGGTGCAGTGATTTCGTGAAGTGATGCAGAATCGCGAAGCGTAATATCTGAATCCTCTGGAGGATTTTCATAAACCTCGTCTTCTCCGACAGCTGCACGCTGAGCTACAACGCGGTCGGACTCCCAGAGGCTTTCCACCCGTCCTCCAGCGGCTGTCAGAGCTCCAGCGAGCGTCCTCGCTCTCCGGGAGAGAGACAGAAAAACCTGACTGCCGCTGCTCGTCGCTGGTTCGCTCTGGTGACCGGCACTGCGGCGGCGCTCGTGTCTGTCCACGCTACGCTACGCTGAGCTTTTCTAACCACTCAGTGACCCCGGCGCCCCCCTCCGAGGATCCACGGTGGGTTTCATGTCTGTCCTGAAACTGTGTGTTCAAATATATGTCTGCCACTTGACTTTTTGTGCTGCCAGGTGTGTGCAAACACTGACAGCGAGCGAGCAAGCGAGACAGAGAGAAGCAGAGAGAGAAACAGAGAGAGAGAGTAGGGGAGAGTGTTTTGTTTTATTCATCAAAGACCAATCTGCCTCTTGTAAGAATTGCATGAATAAAGCATTGACTCTCCCACGGATATGTATCATAAACACACACACACACACACACTGTGCTGTTGTAAATACTTGGTTCTGATTAATCCAAACCCTTGAACCATGGTGTGTTTTTTCTGTGTTGGCTTGAGCGTTCATTATCCCAAAAGTCTAATCAAGCCGGAGTCTGCGCAGTACAGAATTTAAATGGAGCTGAGTAACAAAAAAAGCAAGAAACATATTTATTTATCTTTTTGTCAAAGGTCTTATCTCTTTTTCCACAAAGTTTCTTATATCCCAGATAAAAACTACACACGAACAGCAGCTGTCAATCATCATAAAACAACGTATAACCTGACACGTATAACGTATAACTTATTAACGTCTAATAACCATTGACTGTATATAGAATGGACAGCGTGCTTCCGCCTGTCACCGTTCTACGTTTTTAAAGCCAAAAGAAACCTATTTCTCAAGCCGCCATTGTGCAGCCAGAGTTTGCGCAGTAGAGACTTTCCGGTGGAGCAGAGTAAAAAATAGAAATAAAAATATTTATTTCTTCTTCTTCAGAAGGTTTAGTCTCCTTTTGGCTCTTTCCCGAAGTTTCTTATATCCCCGATAAAAACTACTCATGAACGGCAGCTGTCAACTATCGTAAAACGAAACTTATATCATAGTTTTTAACATCCAATAACTAATGAGAAACTAACTTCTCAGAAAAAAACCACCTGAACACCATGCAGCCAGATGACATCGTCATACCACCTTAGCGTAAAGATGAGAGAAACGTTTCTACGAGGTATCGTAATTTTTTTAAGTTTTCCCGGCTCATATCTAGAATACATGGGGAGGCGGGGCTTATGACCTATACTGCAGCCAGACACCAGGGGGCGGGGCTTATGACCTATACTGCAGCCAGACACCAGGGGGCGGGGCATCTGCTGGAGGCTTCAGTTTGAGCCGAACGTCGTTACGTCCACTCATTATACAGTCTATGCTTATAACTAATGAAAAACCAACTCCTCAAAACAAAGAGGACTTCAACACAATGCAGCTTAATAACATCTTCATACCATCGCAGTGTAACGGGGTAAATACACTGCATCTGTCTGCACTGCAACTGTCAACTCACACTGGCTGTCACGACGTCGAGAAGTTCCCGTGCTCCCCACTCCATACGCAAGTCTCTGTTCATTTATGTTGGGCTGTAAAACCTTAAACCTGTTAACTCCTGGCGAGTTTCCGCTCATTATGTCTATTTATTGCCGTAGTCAAGCTGATTATGATCTAATTTTGACATGGTTTCTTTTATTTTGAAAGTCACAGGCTCCTTTCAATCGTTTCCGGGTTGATTTCTTCCGATACCAGTATTGGGAATTGCTCTGTTACTACCAAAAATGCTGGTATTGGTATTGGCGACTACTGGCGTCCAGGCACCAATCTGATACCACGAAATTTATTAAATTAGAAATCTAATGTTTAGCTCTGTTAAACTCTAGCACTGTCTTCTTCACTGCTCTGAAAACAGTAGCGCTGTGCTGCAACCTGCTCGATCACGTGACACAGACTCAACAGACACAAGTGTGTCAGAACCATAGACTGTATATTGAGTGGACGTAACGAGGTTTGGCTCAAAATGAAGCTTCCAGCAGATGCCCCGCCCCCTGGTGTCTGGCTGCAGTATAGGTCATAAGCCCCGCCTCCCCATGCATTCCGGATATGAGCCGGGAAAACTATAAAAAACTGAGTTACCGAGTTATAAGTTTCGTTTTACGATAGTTGACAGCTCTAAACTGTTATATTTAACCCTGTGGTGCATAGTGGTGACTACAGGGGACACCTATTTAAAAGTTATTTACTCCTAAATTCAATGGTTCATGTGGTGGAAATTCATATTAGCCTGTGTCAGGATATTTTTATTCTTCTTAGGGCCTGAAAAAAAAATTCAATATTTTTTCCAAACACATATTCTTAAAAAGTTATAGACAAACATTTGAGGGTGAAAAAGCTTATAAACTATAATTTATTCAGTGTTAAAATGAATGAAAGAGAGTTAAAATGTTCCACAAAGGAAAGAAGTCAAACAAGAAATAAGTCATATTTACATTAAGTTCACACTGTTTTATGTTGAATGCTCAGTTACAAATATGTGGGAAAAAAATGGAAAACTTTTTTTCATGCTTTAAGACAAATAAAAACACTCGAGAAAATCCTGACACTGACTTTCATGATTCATGCATCAGAGGGTTAATTACAGATGTTGAAATAAATGGCTTTAATTTCCTGTATTTACTCCTGTTTTACAAAGGGTTTAACCTGAGCCAGGTCGTACCACAATGATAATCATATTGCAGTCATTTAGGTATAGTATGATATTTTTTTAGTAACAGACTGGTAATTAGTATTGGCAGATAACCACAGCACAAGTATCAGGAAAAAATGGTGTCGGAACATCTCGATTTGCAGGCACCACTTCCTGTCCTGCTCAACCTCATTGGCAGAAATTAAAGTTTTACCACCTCTCATCTAGTATGCATGAGGAAACAGAGATTTTGACCTATACTGCAGCCAGCCACCAGGGGGAGCAGTTTTTGTGGAGACCTCAGTTAGAGCCAACTGTCATGTGTAACTCACCCTGAAGCGGGAGGACGGTGTTTCCGTGGATCATGATGCTCAGCTGGAGAACGAGCTGTGGCGCCGACTTCAGGAAAGCCTCCAGGAGGCGGAGCATGGTGATGTCGGCGCTCTCGAACATGAGCCGCCAGTGGAAGTGGCGGCGGGGCCCGTTGCTGTGCAAGCGGCTCTGAGCGCCCAGGTAGAGAGCGTGGATGTACCTGAGGGGGAGAGGAGGGAGAAGTTTAGAGGAGAGACACCTGGTGCTCAGTCTGACGCACGCGCTGCACCGCTCAACCAATGACTGTATATAGAATGGACAGCGTGGCTCCGCCTGTCACCGTTCTGCGTTTTTGAAGCCAAAAAACCTCGTTTCTCAAGCCGCCATTGTGCAGCCAGAGTCTGCGCAGTAGGGAATTTCCGGTGGAGCCAAGTGAAAAAGAGAAACAAAAATATTTATTTCCTCTTCTTTAGAAGGTTTAGTCTCCTTTTGGCTCTTTCCTGAAGTTTCTTATATCCCCGATAACAACTACTCACGAATGGCAGCTGTCAACTATCGTAAAACCAAACTTATATCGCGGTTTTTAATGTCCAATAACTAATGAGAAACTAACTTCTCAGAAAAAAAAACACCTGAACACCATGCAGCCAGATGACATCGTCATACTACCTTAGCGTAAGAGCGTAGGGATGAGAGAAACGTTTCTACGAGGTATCATAATTTTTTAAAGTTTTCCCGGCTCATATCTGGAATACATGGGGAGGCGGGGCTTATGACCTATACTGCAGCCAGACACCAGGGGGCGGGGCATCTGCTGGAGGCTTCAGTTTGAGCCGAACGTCGTTACATCCACTTATTATACAGTCTATGCACTCAACACTGCAAGGGCCCCAGCAGAGGGCGCTCAAGTTACACAAGAGTCTCAGTGGATACCATCGACTGTATAAAACATGGACGTAGTCTCTGTGACGTCACCTGTCTGTTATTGCAGCTCCGTTTTGAAGCAAAACGGCGGGCGCGGCCTTATTGGAAATGGGACGAGTGACGAGTGCCCAAACTCACAGCTATTGGCCGCCCGTCAGTCACGTGATCTGAGCTGTGGCTCTGATTGGGTAAGCTCTAGATCCTAATATCTTCCAAACGGCTGAGTTTAATAAAAAATTCATCCCCCTCACAGTGTGTGCAGTTAGCGAAATTAGTGATCCAGACGGGAGACAGAGTTTGTACCAGGCTTTAAATACACTAATTTCTGCTCTGAAAACTTCCTTTTTTTGTGTTCATGTGTACGTGATTTCCGGTACTTCCGGAGCCAGCCTCAAGCGGTCTCTAGAAGAACAGCAGCTTTTTAACACTTCCGTGTTGTCTCATTTTTTCAGACCGGAGGTTGCTGTTTGGTGGATACACAAAATTCACTACAAACATTAAAACAGCAAAACAACAACAGGACGACATACCCAGCGATGGCAAGTGGAATCTCCAACTCCCTTACACAAGCGTGAACAGTTTCACTTCCACAAACTAGATCAGTGGTTCCCAACCTTTTCTAGTACAGGGCCCACTTTTAAGTCTCAAAAATTTTAGCGGCCCACCTCCGACCCTTTGAGTACAAAGGCTGTATTACGCCATATTAGAGCTCAATTTGTAACTTGACCAATGCAAGAAAAAAAATTCAATTAAACCAAAAACATAATAACTGGTCAATAATGTAACGGATGCAGAGCCCAAAACTTAATAACCATTTGCCCACAATGTGTTAAATTTTGGTTTTGATTACATTTTTGGGTTATACAACATTTGTTATTATACATTTCTAGTTTTATTGCATTTTTTGATTGTTGCATTTCATGTCTTTGTTAAATTTGGGGTCACGTTACATATAGGGCTTGAACATGCCTTCTTACAGGACTTTTCTTATACACGAATGTTTGAAAATGCTTATTATTCTTAAAGTTTTAACATTTTAAACATTACTCTGTGTATTTGTATCTTTATATAATTCCTCTTCATTAAATTTCAGACTATTTTGGAAATGATTTGGCGGCCCACTTGCAATACCTCTGCGGCCCATCAGGGGGCCACGACCCATAGGTTGGGAATCAGTGAACTAGATTCTTTATTTGGACTAGAGCTGGGGGATATATAGAACAGTGGTTCCCAACCTTTTCCAACTCAGGGCCCACTTTTAAGTCTCAAAAATATTTATGGCCCACCTTCAACCCAGTAAGTACAGAGGATATCTATATATATATATATAAGGCTTTGTTAGAGCTTGATTTGTAACAAAGAGCCGAAATAGGACGACTACCCAGAGTGTTATTACAAAGTGTCATTATACCCAAAATGTGACAACTGGTCAAAAATGTAACATGCTGAGCCCAAAACTTTGTAAGTTTTTTGTTACAGTGTAAAAACTTGTTAAATTTTGGGTCAGTAATTATATTTTGGGTTACACAACATTTGTTTCATAACATTTTGGGTTTAATACTTTTGTTACATTTCCTACAAATAAATGCATTTCGGGTTTTATTATACATATTTTTTTAAATCACATTTTAGGTCATTGTTAAATTTTAGGTCATGTTACATCCTTTTTGGGCTCCAAGGACTTTTTTTTGGCATATAAATATTTTAACATGTTCAATATCCTCTAAAACATAAGTGATTTATAACAGTGTGAGCATTATTCTGTATATTCATATTTCTGTTTTAATTACTCTATTTTGGAAATGATTTGGCGGCCCACTTCCAGTACCTTGGTGACCCAACAGGGAGCCACGACCCACAGGTTGGGAATCACTGATATGGAAAATACTCAATATATTGCGAGTTGTTGCACATGGGATGTATAAAATGACTAAATTGCAACCATTGAGTGTAAATTGTCAGGTAAATGTTTTCAGACATCAGTGTGTAATTTTCTTTGTAGTCGAGTTTCTTTTATTCTCATGACCAAATTTTATCAGTTTCAGCCAGATTAATTCATCTGAATGAAATATTTTACTGGAACTAAAAACATGTAGACAGTGTTAAAAAAGTGTGTTTTGGAATAAAAGGTTTGTTAAACTTGACCTGATTTTTTATTTTTATTTTCCTTTTTGGCTGCAAATTTCATAAATCTGACTGAAATATCTGGTTGAATCATTATACTGGTGTCATTTTATTAATTAAAGGGTTGAATTGAACATTTAGTAAAGTGATTTACAGGAGAAATATTGAGGCATTGGTTTTAGGCCAAGATTCTTGAATATTCAGACGTTAGAAAGTGGGACTTTTGTTCACCCTGGGATATTCTGGTGCGATGAAAGCGACGCTGAAGCATCAACGGCGCTAAAAAAGCTCCGTCTTGATTCATATTGTGGGGAAGCATTCTTCATCTGACAAACTTTTGACAGCCTCTGTAAACACAAACAGCTACACGGGTGTCAAACAGCATAAAACTCATCTTCCAGGAGGAAATGTGAACACTCACAGGGCGAAAAAAAAAAAAAAACCCTCCTCAGAGTGTTTGTGTATCTCCAGGGAAACATCTTTACCCTCACCTGTCACTGCTCTACTCTGATTTGCCGTTTTCTCCACGTTGTTTATTTTGTCTCGGCGATGGTAGCGGTGGCCGGGTCGCAGCAGGTCAGCTGGTGCACACCTTGTTTTTTAAATCTGGAGACAAATATTGATGCGAGGGGGGGGAGAGCGGGGGTGGGGAGGGGGGATGGGCTGTTCTTTCACCTGCTGCTGCAGCTCCAGGTCTGCATGGAGGAGCCTGTGCTGTCAGTCAGCCAGAGGAAAACACTAAATCACCTTTTAGTAAACAGAAAACAGGCTGAAGGGACATTTCTGGAACTGTGTTTTTGGAGCAAAACTGAATCTTCAGGAGCTCGTCTCACTCGATGTCTTTAAAGTCATTTCATACCAGAACAGCTCGTACATTTCTTTTATACACTCTTTCAAAACAACTGTCTATCAGAGACTTGTTTGAGTCACCAAAATAAAATCAGAGATGAGTCTGAGTCACCAAAATAAAATCGGAAACCAGTCTGAGTCACCGAAATAAAATCAGAGATGAGTTTGTGTCACCAAAATAAAATCAGAGATGAGTCTGAATCATCAAAATAAAATCAGAAATGAGTCTGAGTCACCAAAATAAAATAAAGGCATTAGTTCTGGTCACCAAAATAAAATCCTACAAGAGTCTGAGTCACCAAAATAAAATTAAAGATGATTCTTAGTCACCAAAATAAAAATCAGAGACGTGTTTGAGTCACCAAATAAAATCAGAGACTTGTTTGAGTCACCAAAATAAAATCAGAAATGAGTCTGAGTCACCAAAATAAAATCAGACACCAGTTTGAGTCACCAAAATAAAATCAGAGATGAGTCTGAGTCACCAAAATAAAATCAGAGATGAGTCTGAGTCACCAAAATAAAATCAGAAATGAGTCTGAGTCACCAAAATAAAATCAGAGATGAGTCTGAGTCACCAAAATAAAATAAAGGCATTAGTTCTGGTCACCAAAATAAAATCCTACAAGAGTCTGAGTCACCAAAATAAAATTAGAGATGAGTTTGAGTCACCAAAATAAAATCCGAAACCAGTCTGAGTCACCAAAATAAAATCAGAGATGAGTTTGTGTCACCAAAATAGTATCAGAGATGAGTCTGAGTCATCAAAATAAAATCAGAAATGAGTCTGAGTCACCAAAATAAAATAAAGGCATTAGTTCTGGTCACCAAAATAAAATCCTACAAGAGTCTGAGTCACCAAAATAAAATTAAAGATGAGTCTTAGTCACCAAAATAAAAATCAGAGACGTGTTTGAGTCACCAAAATAAAATCAGAGAACAGTTTGAGTCACCAAAATAAAATCAGACATGAGTCCTTGTCACCAAAATAAAATAAGACATGAGTCCTTGTCACCAAAATAAAATCAGACATGAGTCTGAGTCACCAAAATAAAATCAGAGATGAGTCTGAGTCACCAAAATAAAATCAGAAATGAGTCTGAGTCACCAAAATAAAATCATACATGAGTCCTTGTCACCAAAATAAAATAAAGGCATTAGTTCTGGTCACCAAAATAAAATCCTACAAGAGTCTGAGTCACCAAAATAAAATCAGAGACTTGTTTGAGTCACCAAAATAAAATCAGAGACTTGTTTGAGTCACCAAAATAAAATCAGAGATGAGTCTGAGTCACCAAAATAAAATCAGAGATGAGTTTGAGTCACCAAAATAAAATCAGAGACCAGTTTGAGTCACCAAAATAAAATCAGAGATGAGTCTGAGTCACCAAAATAAAATCAGAGATGAGTTTGAGTCACCAAAATAAAATCAGAGATGCGTCTGAGTCACCAAAATAAAATCAGAGACCAGTTTGAGTCACCAAAATAGAATCCGAGATGAGTCCTTGTCACCAAAATAAAATCAGAGATGAGTTTGAGTCACCAAAATAAAATCAGAGACCACAAAAAGACGTTTAATGATTAGAAATGCAACTACATGGGTGATGCAACAGTGTTTTTCTTGCTCTTGGAACAATTTCAAGTCCTGAAAGCTCCTGTGAGCAGATTTTTACAGGTTATAAAACAGACTGAAACCAGCACCAGCGTCTCTTTATGAGCCACAAAATCAAACCAGACTATCAGCATTAAGAGCCATAAATCCCATACGGTAACTTTAACGCTCCAGAGAGCGGCTGCAGGGCAGACGTCAGGAGAAGTTACTCACGGCAAACTGCAGAAACAGCCTGACGAAACTACAGAAGCCCATTTACGCCAGTTCAAATCATAACAATGAAAACTTGGCTTTATTTTTGGTCCATACTGAGTCAAAATTTTGAGATAAAAGCTGAAAATTGAGACAATACAGTCAAATTTTTAAGATTACATAGTCAAATGTTAAGATAATGAGGCCATATTTGAGATAATTAAGTCAAAATCCTAAGATGAAAGTCAAAATATATTCCAAAATAAAGACAAATTTGAACATTTTTAGATAATGAGGACATATTTTGGATAATTAAGTCCAAATTTCAAGAAAACAGTCACAAGTTTTTAGAAAATAAAGACAAAAAAATTGAAATAAAAGAACGACATTGTTAGATGGTGAGGTCAGGATTTTGATTTGTGGATAAAAAGTCAAAATTCAGAGATAAGAAGGTATAAATTTTGAGATAGAAAAACATCATTCGAGATAATTAAGTCAAGATTTTGAGATGTCAAGTAGAAATTTTTGGAAAATAAAGTCAACTTTTGAGATAAAAATTCAAATTTGAAGTTAACAATCACATTTTTTAGATAGTGAGGACACATTTGGGATTATAAAGCCAAAGTTTTAAGAAAAAAAAAAATCAAGGTTTTTAGAAAAATAAAGACAAATTTTGAAATTAAAAGTAGAAACTGTCAGATGGTGAAATCAGAATTTTGATTTGAGGATAAAAAGTCGAAATTTTGAAATAGGAAAATCCAAATTTCAGATTATTATGTCAAGATTTTGAGATACTAAGTAGAAAGTTTTAAATCATAAAGTAGAATCCTTGAGCTTAAAAGTCAAAATTTTGAAATAAAAAGTTAAAGTTTTGATTCAAGATGAAAAGTTAAAAATTTATATAATGACAAAATTTCCACTCAATAAAGTTAAATCTGTGATAAAGTAAAACACTATGAGATAATAAGTATAAAATTTAGATAGGGTAGAAATATTAAAATAAAAAGTCAATAAAGTTGAGTTCATTTGGTTTGAAAGTCAAAATTTGAGATAAAGAATCAACATTTTGAGTTAATTTTGTCAACATTTTAGATAAGTCAAAATTATGAGTTACATGTGACATTTTTATCCCGTAAATTTGAATCTGTTCACAAAATTTTGACACAAAAAATTCTTTTTTGGAATTAAAAAAATTAAAAAGTCATGGCAGATTTTATTAAAAAGAAAAAAAAAAGACTAGAATCGGCTTTTAATAGAAATCAGAGATGTCAAATAGCTTATTTTTATTAACTCGGGGCGCGGATGGCCAAGTGGATATGGCTGCGCACCATGAGGTTTGCCCTCAAACGGGTGGCCCGGGTTCATTTCCCACCTGTGGCCTGTTTCCCGCATGTCATTCCCCACTCTCTCCCCCTTTCCTGCTCCATCCACTGTCCTCCTCTATCCCATTAAAGGCAGAAAAGCCCAAAAAATATCTTAAAACAAAAAAAAAAAACTCCAATAATTGCTGTATATTAGTAACTACATGGTAATAAGACATCACTGAGAAACTTTACTACTTTACTTTGTTTCTCCATCCTCTTTTTTTCCTTTCAGTTATTGTTTTCTTTTTGTTTTTTTCACCAAAAGCTCATTCAAATTTTCAGCCCCTGATCTGAACCCACTGCTGAGAGAATGATTCAGAGAAGTGATGAAGAAACCGTTACCTCACTGTAAGAGGTCACTGCCTGGACTCATGACAGAGAAATCAAAGGGGGTGTGTCTGTGAAGGAGCACAGATGCATCATGGGAAGTGGCGTGGCAGACAGCGGCGGCAGGACGAAATAGATTCGAGCAGAAACGAACGCGCGCTGGAGGAAAAATGAGACGACACTCACTTCCTGAGCTTCTGCATCCTCAAGCAGATTTTAAATAGAGGAGTAAAAATAAACCAGGAGTGTATGCACGCTCTAACACACACGCACACACACACACACACACACACACACACACACACACACACACGTCAGCATATATGACGACGTTCAAGCCTGCAAAATACAGACAAGCAGAGACGCTTGTGTGTGTTGATGCTCACCTACACACACAATATGACTCACATGCACACTCTCTGTCTTCTTCTCGCTCACACACACACACACACACACACACACACACACACACACTCACACACAGTGACAGACAGGCAGGAAGGCCAACGAGGCAGCCTGGAAATCTGTAGCTCTGCAAATAATTTGCTGTCCAAGCACTGCAGGCATCTCTGCACTCACTCTCTAGGTCTCTCTCCCTCTCTCTCTCTCGCTCTCTCTCTGTCTGTCTTTGTTTTTGTCTCTGACTCTTTTCTTTTTTTTTTCTTCCTCTTGTCTTTTTATTTGTCTTTCCTCTTCATGTTGCCCTTCTCTGCTCTCTCTCTCCTTCCTTTTTTTTGTCGAGGTTGCAGAGATGAAGAGGTCAGTGGGTCGGCGGCATTGACTGTATATAGAATGGACAGCGTGCTTCCTCCTGTCACCGTTCTACGTTTTTGAAGCCAAAAAACCCCGTTTCTCTAGCTGCCATTGTGCAGCCAGAGTCTGCGCAGTAGAGAATTTCCGGTGGAGCCAATTAAAAAAGAGAAATAAAAATATTTATTTCTTCTTCTTTAGAAGGTTTAGTCTCCTTTTGGCTCTTTCCCAAAGTTTCTTATATCCCCGATAAAAACTACTCACGAACGGCAGCTGTCAACTATCGTAAAACGAAACTTATATCGCGGTTTTTAACGTCCAATAACTAATGAGAAACCAACTTCTCAGGAAAAAAACACCTGAACACCATGCAGCCAAATGACATCATCATACTACCTTAGCTTAAAGATGAGAGAAACGTTTCGAGGTATCGTAATTTTTTAAAGTTTTCCTGGCTCATATCTGGAATACATGGGGAGGCGGGGCTTATGACCTATACTGCAGCCAGACACCAGGGGGCGGAGCATCTGCTGGAGGCTTCAGTTTGAGCCGAACGTCGTTACGTCCACTCATTATACAGTCTATGGATCCAACATGTTAGCTCATCTACGGAGACATCATCCCAGTGTGTCACTTAGCAGCGCAAGAAGAGACTCGGGTAGGAGAGGAGAACTTTCACTACCCGCAGCCACCCACATGACTATAAATGAAAAAAAAAGATTAAAAATAATATGTTAACAGTGAATTATTAGAATATATGGTATTTGGGGTGATAAAAAAAATAATAGCGTTAACCGAACCGAAAACCGTGATCACAAAACCGTGATACGAACCGAACCGTAGATTTTGTGAACTGTTCCTTCCCTATTGGCGATTTCATGATTTTTGGCGAACTTTTCCACATACAGAGCAAAGTTGACCACAAAGAGGACACTGAGCACTGACAGAGCTGGTTTTGTTTCCATGTTGTCTTTGAACGAGAGCGTGGACAGTGAGTACAACTCTGCCTGAGACTAAAAACTCTCTAACACCTACAAAGTTTTACCTAGAAAGCTCAAATTTCACCCAGATGTAGATGAGAAGGTGTGTGGATGTTTTATGTCTGACATGAAGCATCTTGAAGTCATTGATTTTCAAATAAAGAGTGTTTCAGCTGCATTTATCCTGATGTGGACTTTAGCCACATACAAAAACATGACATTTTCTGAAACTAGAGACTTTAATCTTTCAAATAAAGTGTCACTAATGAATTTTGACCTTGTGGTTCTTCAGTTTAAAGCTTTAAAAACATAGTATGGTAAATAGGCCAGAATTAGCAGGGATGTGGGGGTTTAAAGGGTCATTACACTATTTTCACTCCTTTTTCGAATTTAACTTCATTTTATTTTCTCCTCCATCTCTTTTTCTTTGATTTTGTCTCTCCTTTCATGCATCTTTTGTCTTTTTCTCCTTTCCGCCATCTCTCCTCCATCCAATTTATTCCTTTCTTCCCCTCAGCGCTCTCTCTCTCTCTCTCTCTCTCTCTCTCTCCGCCTCCAGCTTCCAATCTATCAAATCTATATGAGTCTTCTCCTCCTCTCCACCTCCATCCCTCTCTTTCCTCCTCCTCCTCTGTCTCCACTTCTTCATCCTCCTTCTTTCCCCTCTCTCTCTCTCTCTCTCTTCTCCCGCTGGTACCTCCTCTCTCGCTCCTTCGCCAAAAAACTCCACTATCTACAAGGCCACAGTTGGACCGCAGAGACCCTGAGCATTTATGAAAAGAGCTTGAGTGTGTGTTTTTACGTGTGTGTGTGTGAGGAAGTGCTGCCAAGTGGGCTGGTGAGCCAAGAATGAACCCAAGGAGAGCCTCACACACACACAGAGGGAAATTAAACTGCTACACACACTTCATTTGAATGTCTTTTGAAGGGATATTACAGGTCAGTGGATGAAACGAAGAAGCAGACAGAAGCAGAGGTTTAGGATTCAAACATCAGAGCCGTTAGAGCGTCCTGAAAACTGAAGAGTTTGAAGTTTTATTCCAAAGTATCACATTCATTCACACCTGTAGCACGTTTACTTTCTGCTGATTCAGGTAATGAAATCATCTGTTGTTGCGTTTTCCCTTCAGGCTGATTTGTGTTAAACTAATTTCATGAACCGAGCCAAAGTACGCCCTGTATAAGGCTGCTGTAAACTTTACAGTAAATAAAGGTGCCAAATAATTACTTTCATTACTGATCCCCCCCCCACAATACTGAAAAGACCTTTCCCAGTAAGTTACTACAGTAAAACAGTAAAATACTGTTCGGAGTATCGTCCTTTTACTGCATTGACATTCAGTTAAAGGGACATGCTTGTCAAAATTTGGATGCCACTGTTAGAATATATTTCTTATGTGCAGAACAGGCCAAAAGTTTGGACACACCTTCTCATTCGATGCATTTTCTTTATTTTCATGACTATTTACCAGACTGACTGACCATCATTCCTTAAAGTAATGATGGTCACTTGTTTTTCTTTAGTTAGCTGATTGGTTCTTGCCATAATATGAATTTTAACAGTTGTCCAATAGGGCTGTTGGCTGTGTATTAAGAGTAAAAGGCTGAAATTTTGACTAATATAAACATTTTTACCCTTTATTTCCTAAAATTTGACTCTTTATTTCATAATCTTGACTTTTTTATCTAATCAAATGACTTATTCCTACAATTAAGGACATTTTATTTCAAAATTTTGACTTCTTCATCCCAAAAAGAACACTTATTTCTCAAAATTTTGAGAATAAAAGGCTGAAGTTTTTACTTTTTATCAAATTTTTTTCCTTTTTTTTTGTTTGTTTCTTCAAATTTTACTGTTTTTTCTTTTTTTTACTTTATTTTGATTTTTTTTATCCAATAAAATGACATATTCCTACAGTTTTTGACATTGTACTTCATGATTCAACTTTCTGTTCAAAAAAATGACCATCTCATTGTGTGTGTGGCTGTGTATTAACCTGACTTCTGCACAACAAAACTGATGGTCCCAACCTCATTGATAAAGGCAGAAATTCCACTAATTAACCCTGATAAGACACAGCTGTGAAGAGAAAACCATTTCAGGTGACGACCTCTTGAAAAATACCAAAAGTGTACAAAGCAGTAATCAGAGTAAAGGGTGGTTATTTTGAAGAAACTAGAATATAAAACATGCTTTCAGTTATTTCACCTTTTGTTGTTAAATACATAACTCCACATGTGTTCATTCTTAGTTTTGATGCCTTCAGTGAGAATCTACAATGTAAATAGTCATGAAAATAATAAATAAAGAAAATGCATCGAATGTGAAAGTGTGTCCAAACTTTTGACCTGTACTGTTTATGTGCTTTGTTAATAATATTATACAGATATCCCCATTGCGGTGATTTATTTCAAACATTTGTTTGAAGGTTAAAAGCTCCTGGTAGGTTACAGATCATCCAAAAAAAGGAAAAAAAAGGAAAATGGAATGACCAGAATGTTAAGGTGATGCTTATGCAAAATAATAAAGAGAATTGAGTTTTCCCTAACAGGCTTGACCGCTTTCGCCCCGCTTTCGCACCGCTTTCGCACCACTTTAGCACCGCTTTAGCACCGCTTTCGCACCACTTTAGCACCGCTTTAGCACCGCTATCGCACATGTACTTCCTTCTCAGGAGTTGATATACTTGATGAGTAAGGGGTGGGCAACATGTTATTCATGGTTTCTTTACAGATGGTGAAACATGTAAATAAAAGTTGCAATTATATATATATATATAAAAAGAATTTTTAAGAAGAAAAAATTAATTTGAGATAAAAACATGAAAATTTCAACCTGTTTATTCTAAAAACTTTGAGAAAAATGTCAAAATGTTGAGATTGTCATTTTGTTTTAACAGAAAGTTGAATCATGAAGTACAATGTCAAAAATTGTAGGAATATGTCATTTTATTGGATAAAAAAATCAAAATAATGTAAAAACAAGTAAAATTTGAAGAAACAAACAAAAAAAAAAAACAGAAATTTTTTTGATAAAAAGTAAAAACTTCAGCCTTTTATTCTCAAAATTTTGAGAAATAAGTGGGTTTTTTTGGGATGAAGAAGTCAAAATTTTGAAATAAAATGTCCCTACTTGTAGGAATAAGTCATTTTATTGGATAAAAAAGTCAAAATTATGAAATAAAGAAGCAAATTTTAGGAAACAAAGGGTAAAATTTTTTAGATTAGTCAAAATTTCAGCCTTTTACTCTCAAAACTTTGAGAAAAAATGTTTTTTTTGGGGGGTTGAATGAGTCAAAATATTGAACTTAAATGTCAAAATTTAAAGAATGAGATTCAGTAATTTTGACTTTCAATCGAAAATTTTTTTACCTTATTTTTTTCTTAAATTTTGACTCCATTTGTGTAAAAACTCAGAACAAATTCAGTTTTTCATTTTTAAATTTTTGACTAGCAGAATTGGCTTCTATACATTTTACTGTATATATTTATGTTTACATTAAAGAAAATTTTCACCTCAAACAGAAAAGGAGTGTGTTAAATAAATATATGTGTTATGAAGCTACTTTTTCACCTCTGAGGATCTTTATAATTTTTTTTGCAGGATCTTAAAGAGGGGTGTTTTCAGAATATGGTCGCCCTCGTTAACAACAAATGTCAGGTTGAAACAGTTTGCCTTTGTTGAAACTTTAAAACCAGTTTGGCGCATTTCTGTTTTGACACCTGTTATTATTTCTACCGTCTCTGCTGAGGCCACATGTCTCCCTCCATTACGGCTCATTGACTCTGAATTGATCAGCAGTCAAACATTCAGGACGGAGCGCGGCGATAAAGAAAGGTCAGGAGCAGATTTCCGCGTCAGACGTAATGAACGATTTGTTTACCTGAAGGAACAAATGAGACTAATGATAACTGTGATGATAATTGAAGCCGATAGTCGGCTGTGAAACCACTCAATCATTTCCCAACAATTAATTTTATAACCAGCGCTCAGAAGACTAATTTCATCTCCGGATGGTTCCTGATGTTATAGCTCTTCTTCTTAACCACGGGGACCTCAGCGGTGAGAGAGAGAGAGAGAGAGAGAGAGAGAGAGAGGGAGGAAAAGGAGCAGAGGAGTGTTTATTAATAACTCGTCCCTGCAGTTGATCAAAGACCGGATTGGAGTCCTGACCCGCCCCCTCGTCAGTCTCCACGGTGATAAATTAACCAGCTGCTGATCTATTAGCTGGACATACAGAAAACGTTTCTATACATCCTGCAAACCCTGAAAAGAGAGAGCGAGCGAGAGAGAGAGAGAGAGCTTTAACCTTCATCACTCGTCTGAAGAGACCCTCAACCGGCCCATTATCACACCAGCAATCAGAGGCTTTATCGCTCTGCCTGTGCAAACACACTCCGTGATCAAACGTCTCTTATAAAACACACTCTGCAGCTTCTCCCCTCTGATTGGTTGGGAGATCTGTTGTGCAATAACTGGGAGAAATATTTTAAAACACGCTGCGGTGAGTTTGGACGAGCTCCAGGCCGACTGCAGGTTTTGAAAAAAAACGTCTTTTTCCTCAGAGTTGACTTCAAACCTGCAGCTCGCTCTGAGTTTAGCAATGCTGCAAAAACAATTAAAGAAAAGAAACTTATTAAATATGCGCATCTTGTTTGACCAAGTTTTCTGGAAACTTGTTCCAAACATTGTTCAATATCTGCACAAACTGTCCTGTTCCTGCTCTAATTAACTTCCAGAAGGCTTGTTTACTTTATTCAATATATTAGTTTAAAGAGGGGGTATTGTCATTTTTTAAGTCTTTATTCTGTCCCCTGTGGTATTTCCACATAATTTACAGTGCAATAAAATCCCCCACAACCTTATTTCAACCTCTGTCTCAAACACTTTGTTTTAGCTGCTGTCTCTTTAAACCCCCTTCCCTCTGATTGGTTGGCCCTCAAGAGGCCTGTGAAGGGGTAAAGCTATGGGCAAACCTTGGTGTTTGAGGCCCAGCCCGTCTAAGGTGTCATGAAACTGATTTTCGTGCGATGACTTCATCATTTTGGCAATTCTTGCAAAGATCTCATGCTTTTTTTTAATTTTTAGAACAGACCATTTTGGCCAGTTTAGAGCCAGATTCAGGGATTTCTACAACAAAGGGGAATAAAAAATGTATGAACATCCATCAGTGTTACTTTATATCCAATTATTAAAAATATTAAAAAGCAGAGTACCCCCTCTTTAATGTTGTAAACGGCAGTAGGCAGAGATATGGGTCGGTGTCTGAGGCTGCGCTCCATCAGTGTATCAAAATCTGACCCTTACATCTTGTGGGAAAGCAGAGTACCCCCTCTTTAATTTACTCTAAATAGCAGTAAGCGGGGCTATGGGCAGGTGTCCGAAGCCACGCCCCTTCAGGGTGCCAAAAACTGTTCCTTATATCTTATGGAAAAGAATACCCCCTCTTTAATACTTTTACAAGAGCAGTAGACAGAGCTATGGGCAGGTGTCTGAAACCAAAGCAGAAAAAACTGATCCCTTAAAGTTATGGGAGAAAATACCCCCTCTTTAATTTTTTCTAAACAGCAGTTGGTTGGGCTATAAGCTTGTGTCTGAGGCAACTCCCCTTCATTGTGTCAAAAACTGATTCTAATGTCTTGCAGGAAAGAATACCCCCTCTCTAATATATATTTCAAACAGCATGAGGTGGAGCTATGTGCTTGTCTTTGAAGCCACAGTGTCAAAAATTAATCCATATGTCCTATGGGAGAGAATATCCCCTCTTTAATTTATTCTAAACAGCAGTATGTGGAGCTATGGGCTTGTTTCAGAAGCCACGCCTCTTCAGTGTGTCAAAAACTAATCTTTATGTCTTGTGGAAGAGCAGAATACCCCCTCTTTAATATATTCAAAACAGCTGTAGGCAGAGCTATTGTCAAGTGTCTGAAGCCAAAGTGGCAAAAACTGTTCCTTATGTCTTATGGGAGAGAACACCCCCTCTTTAATATATTCTTAACAGCAGTAGGCGGACCTATGGGCAGGTGTCTGGAGCTACACCCCATCAATGTGTCAAAATCTGTTCTTTATGTCTTGTGGAAGAGCAGAATACCCCCTCTTTAATATATTCTTGACTGCAGTAGGCAGACCTATGGACAGGTGTTGAGGCCATGCCCCTTCAGGGTCTCAAAAACTGATCCTTCTATCTTATTGAAAGGAATAACCCCTCTTTAATATCGCAAGGAGCAGTAGGCGGAGCTATGGGCAGGTGTCTGAAGCAACAGTGGCAAAAACTGACCCTTATGCCTTGTGGGAAAAAATACCCCCTCTTTAATTTATTCTAAACAGCAGTAGGTGGAGCTATGGGCAGGTGTTGAGGCTGCTCCCCTCCAGTGTTTTAAAAACTGATCCTTATGTCTCACAGGAAAGAATACCCCCTCTTTAATATATACCAAACAGCAAAAAGCGGAGCTATGGGCTTGTGTCCAAGGCCACGCCACTTCAGTGTGTTAAAAACTGTTCCTTATGTCCTGTTAGAGAGAATTCCCCCCCTTCAATATATTCTAATCAGTGGGTGGAGCTATGGGCAGGTGTCTGAGGCACCTCCCCTTCAGTGTGTCAAAAACTGATCTTTACGTCTTGTGGAAAAGCAGAGTACCCCCTCTTTAATATATTCCAAACAGCAGTAGATGGAGCTATGGTCAGGTGTCTGAAGCCACAGTGGAAAAACTGACCTGGGAGAGAATACCCCCTCTTTAATATATTCTTGACAGCTGTTGATAGAGCTATTGGCAAGTGTCCAAGGCCACGCCCCTTTAGTGTCTCAAATACTGATCCTTATATTTCATAGGAAAGAGTAACCCCCTCTTTAATTTAATCCAAGCAGCAGTAGGCGGAGCTATGGGCAGGTGTCGAGGCTGTGCTTCTTCAGTGTGTCATGAAACTGAAAGCAGAATACCCCCTCTTTAACCCAACATGGACCTTGAGTAAAACTTGCAGAAATCACTCCAGATGCTAGACAAACATATTTATCCAAAGACTTGAATGGATAAAAACTTCAAAAAAACTTTTACTACACAATGATTCATCAGGATTTCCAACCTAATAATAAGAATGACTGATGTAAACGCTCTGACACTGAGTTCAGTTCATGTATTCGGATCTGAATTAAGCCGAAAACGTGACGCAAACTGGAATCAAAGAGGTATTTTCTTTGCAAAGATCTTTCAGGGTGTCTAAATGTAGGACATAAAGTTTTTATTGTTCGTCCTGATTAATCCCTTAATTCTGGGTCTGGGCCTGTAAAGTGTGAGCAAACGTTGTTGTGATTATGCTAAACGGAAACAATAGATCACAAGTGCAAATGTTCTACAGGGAAACAAACACTTCAATGCAGATTTACTGTCATTTATATTCACTGGAAGTTTCACTTTGAGTCTCCTGTGCACAGAAAACATCAGGAGCTGAAAGGAAAAAACAACAACTGCATTTAATCCAGACAAATTAAGCTGAAAGGAAACGTCTTAATGAGCCGGTCGGGGATTTGTTTGCAGATGAGTTTGTTTTCACCTATAAAAAAAAAAAAAGGACACGGGGTTTGTTTCAGCTGTGATACTGAGCCGCACGTTCAGGCATATGTTTCTGTGTCAGCATCATCACGGCGGAGCGCGAGCGAGCGAGCGAGCTGCCCTCCTCCCGGCGGAGATAAAAAAAAAAAAAAAAAAAAAAAAAAAGGCCCCCCCTCCTGCTGTGGGTGGATGGAGGTTAGAACAGTCAACCTCCTGCTAGTCTGTGAATAATGCAGCTGTCAGAAATCTCAAAATTAAACACATTGAATACACGCAGGACAGCCGTGGGCTCAGCTCCCCTCTGCTGCACACACACACACACACACTTAAACACACACACTGTTTACATGCAGGCTGACACAGACACACACTGCTTGATGTAATCCCATGCAGGCACATGGAGGAAAATAAACACACGTACACCCACATTAGCACAAACATACAGTAGCAGTGTCACAGGATTTCAGTTTTTCTTCCTGATTTCCATAAAACAGAACAGTTTGCTTCCAGAAAAGTTCATTTAAGACTTCACACTTTATCCTCAGAGTCCTACAAATATGAGATCAGAGTCTCAGGTTTCTTGTTTAAAGATACAAAAGTGGAAACTTCACATTTTTTTTGACCTGTTACGAGCAATTCAGACCTCATTTTTGTCTTTAACCTCTTAGTTCCCACTGCCAGGCTATACTGCTAAACTGCGTTAGAAAGTCTAGATTCTTCACATTTCAGTCACTAAGTTTGTTTTACAGTTTACTTGACCAACAAAATGCAATTAGTGGGTATAAAAGGAGCATCCCCAAAAGGCTCAGTCTGTCACAAGCAAAGATGGAGCCAGGTTCACCACTTTGTCAACAACTGCGTGAGCAAATAGTCCAACAGTTTGAGAACAATGTTTCTCAACTGCAGGAATTGATGGATTTCATCATCTACAGTCCATATCATCAAAAGATTCAGAGAATCTGGAGAAATCTCTGCACGTAAGCAGCAAGGCCCAAAACCAACATTGAATGGCCGTGACCTTTGACCCCTCAGGCGGCGCTGCATTAAAAACCCACATCATTGTGTAAAGGATATTAGCACGTGGGCTCAGGAACACTTCAGAAAACCATTGTCAGTTAACACAGTTCATCACTACATCTACAAGTGACAGTTCAAACTCTACCATGCAAAGACAAAGTCAGACATCAACAACACACACAAACGCCGCCGCCGCCGGCTTCTCTGGGCCCGAGCTCATCTGAGATGGACTGAGGCAAAGAGGAAAAGTCTGCTGTGGTCTGACGAGTCCACATTTAAACTCTTTTTGGAAATCATGGACATGGTGTCCTCCGGGCCAAAGAGGAAAAGGACAATCAGGATTGTTCTCAGCACAAAGCTCAAAAGCAGCATCTGTGATGGTATGGGGGTGTGTTAGAGCCCATGGCATCATGGGTAACTGTCCCAGTATCTGTGAAGGCAGCATTAATGCTGAAAGGTACAAACAGGTTTTGGAGCAACATCTGCTGCCATCCAAGACACTTTGTCTTTTTCAGGGACGTCCCTGATTATTTCAGCAAGACAATGAAACCAAAACACATTCTGCTCCTGTTACTAGTCCTGCCATGATAACTAATTTTGCTGGACAATAAATTTTCCCAGATATTATTGCGATAAACGATAATATTGCCATTTTGATACCATTTTCAACTAATATAATAATAATGTCATAATTGTGCAAGTACACTCTTTTAAAGATAAATAACCTTTTATTTCTTGAGAATATTCAAAATTGGAATTATATTATGAAAACAGATATTGTAAATTACCAAAATAAATAATCAACACAACCAAAAACAATTAATAAAATGGACTGTCTGTGTCTGTCAACAACAAATGCACTTGAATAAAAACCACACAAAACCAATAGCAAAATATAAAATAGACTCTGTTGCTGTTAAGAAAAAAAACTCACAGCGACACAGCAAAGTTACGACAGGTCTACCTGTTACAACAGCGTGGCTCTGTAGTAGAAGAGTGCAGCTACTAGACTGACCTGCCTGCAGTCCAGACCTGTCTCCCTCTGAAAATGTGTGGAACATAATGAAGCACAAAATACAGCAACAGAGACCCCAGACTGTTAAGCAGCTGAAGTTGTTCATCAACAAGAATGGCTCACAGGGCTGATAAATACAAAGTTTTCATTCAGGCTTTCTGCCAAGAAGCTGAACCACAAACTCTACTGAGAGTTCGCTCCTTTATGAAATATTTAGAGCAGGTCCTTGACATGGAAATAAAAAGGCGTTGGTCTCTTTATTATAAGCCAAATGATTTCCTTTTGTTTCTTAAGGGGTTAAATGTGTTGTATAATTCAGCTTTCCTGATGTCTGCTGAGATTTTATTCCCCACAGGAATAGTCTTAGTGTTGACTAAACAGTGTTGAGTTTGCAAATTTAGGCACAGTGCCAGTTCGGAAATTACATCTTGTGTTAAAAAAAACCCCAAAACAACAACATGAAGTGTTTATCTGTGACCTATTTCAGCACAGTAAAGCTGTAGCACTGTAGAGAGGACATAAATAGCTGCAGTGACAGCAGATAAAATGACAATACTTCCACTGAGTCCCAAAAAAGGTTTCAGAAAGAGAATTTAAAGGAGTGAATTTGGTTGATTTCTGAAGATGTTAGTGTTTTATGACGTATACTTTTACTTCAAGATGACACAAATAACCTGTTGAATTAAAGCGGGGCGTCCTAACGTCCGAACCCTCCAGGTTTAGGTCAGAGCCTGGATCGTAAAACTCTGGATGTGATGGCTCTTTGCTTTGCTCCTGTGGTTTTTGAGGGATTCAGATCGGCCCCGTGGATCAGCACGCCGACTCTCTCAGCGAGTGAGTGAGTGTTTGTATGGAAGCCCACACAGAGCAGAAATAATGTCTCCTCTCTGTCTGTGAGGAGCTCAGCTGTCAACACCGACCTACTTACACCGCCAGAAACCAGCACGGAGAGAGAGAGAGAGAGAGAGGGGAGAGGAGAGGAGCGAGAGAGAGAGGAGAGGACGCAGGATTATGGGAGGGTGGAAAAATAACAAGGAACATGCAGAGAGGGGAGAAGAAGAGGAGGAGGAGGAGGAGGAAAGGTGAGGAAAGGAAGATGGAGGGGAAATTAGACGGAGGAACAGCAGGAAGGACATGATGTTTGTGTGTGTTTGCATGCATCTGACTCTGTGTGTGTGTGTGTGTGTGTGTGTGTGTAATGGAGGTGAACGTGCATTGAACGCTGCCAAAGCTGCCGATCAGATAAGATCACACCGAGTGCTCAAGTGTTTAATTGGGAATTGTTTGTGCATGTGTGTGTGTGTGTGTGTGTGTGTGTGATGTTGTCACCAAACTCAAGGGCTCGAGTTTGATCTCTAATCTCTCCGCTGCTCCCTCTCCCTCCCCCTCTTTTCTCTCTCACTTCTCCATCATTCAGGAGTTGCAAAATTGTGAGCCGATATTTTCCTGCACAACGACTTCACGGAGGAAACGAGGAAGAAGAGGAGGATGAGGAGCAGGGCTGAACCGTTTTAGAAAAAGATCTAATTGCGATTTTTCCCGGCAGATGTCGCGATTTCAATAGTTAAGTACTAAGTCACTTCAAAAGTGTTTCATGTCTTTATAAATCTTTGAACTGTCTTTTAATGTAGTTTTCGAAAATGAGGCACTTGTCTACTTTTGAATTCCATTCTTAACAAAGATCGAAAAACTATTTTCCAGTTATAAAATTCAATTTTTCACCTTTAAAACTCTTCATTTCAGTTTTAAGACTCTTTTTTTAGTCAAAATTTTTAGATAAGAGTCCAAATTTTAAGAAATCGATTTAACATTATGTGAAAAAAAAATTAACTGTAACATTTAAGGTCAAAATATTGAGAGTCTGAGAAAAAAAAATCAAAATTTCAGATAAAACGTCAATATTTTGAAATAAAGGCAAAATTTGAAATAAAAAGTAGAAATTTTGATTAAAAAAAAGTCAAAATTATGAGAAATAAAGACATTATTATAAGACATAATATAATATAATATAAACATTATTATTATATATTATATACATTATTATACTATATTATAATTATTATTATTTATATAATAAGGCAAAATTTTATATAATATATTATATACATTATTATTATTATATTATATCATAATAATTATTATTATTATTATTATTATAAGGCAAAATTTTGAGAACAAAAATAAGACTTTGAGATAAATAGTCAAATTTCTGACCTTAAAATACAATTCTTTCCATTTTTATTATTCTATTCTATTATTCTATTATTCTATAATCAATTTAACATTAAGTGAAAAAAGGCTAAACTTTCACATTTAAGGTCAAAATTTTGAGATGAAGACAAAAGTCTGAGATAAAAAAGTCAAATTTTTCAGATAAAATGTCAACATTTTGATAAATTAAGACAAAATTATTTTAAAAAGGCAATATTTTGAGAAAAAAAGGCAAAATTTGGGGAAAAAAAGTCAAAATTTAGAGATAAGAGTCCAAATTTTAAGAAATCGATTTAACATTATGTGAAAAAAAATAACTGTCACATTTAAGGTCAAAATATTGAGAGTCTGAGATAAAAACATCAAAATTTTCAGGTAAAATGTCAATATTTTGAAATAAAGGCAAAATATGAAATGAAAAGTAGAAATTATGAGAAATAAAGGCATTATTAAATATAAGGCAAAATTTTGAGAAAAAAAAAATAAGACTTTGACATAAATAGCCAAATTTCTGATCTTAAAATACAATTCTTTCCATTTTTATTACTATATTCTATTATTCTATTATTCTATAATCAATACTAACATTATGTGAAAAAAGGCTAAACTTTCACATTTAAGGTCAAAATTTTGAGATGAAGACAAAAGTCTGAGATAAAAAGCCATATTTTTCAGATAAAATGTCAACACTTTGATAAATAAAGACAAAATTATTTTAAAAAGGCAAAATTTTGAGAAAAAAAAAGATTTTGAGATAAATGGTCAAATTTCTGACCTTAAAATACAATTCTTTCCATTTCTAAACTGGACTTTTTTAATCATATTTTTTTTTTAGTTGTAACAACTGAAAAACAAAAAGAGCTATCTTTGACTCTTAAATTTTGAAAATGATGTAGTGAAAAATATCCTTATTGGTGTGAAGTGAAAAAAGATAAAATACAAAACAGTTTAAAAAAGACTTAGTTCAAAAAGTGATAATTAAAAAAAATTCAACAGGAAAAAAAGGATCTTTCCTAACAGTCTAAACAACTGATCCTGGTTCAATCAGGAGCAAAAAAAATGCGATTTCGATCAGAAAACGATGAATTGTTCCGTCCTAATGAGGAGGAAGAGAAAGAGAGAGGAGGAAACAGTTTATGCGGGAAAGTAATCACAAGATTAATGGATGAGAAAGTTACAAGGATGTTGGGAAAATAGAAGAACAAATGTGAAGGAGAAAATGATCTAAAAGAGGAGGAAAAAGTACATCACCAACAAGAGGGAAATTATAAAAAAGGAAAAATAGAAAAAAGAAGGGATGACAAAATCTGAAACTTCATTAACTTTTGCTTTAATGAAGATAATTTTGCCTATCACTGCGGTTTATGGAAAAAAAAAACCTATCTAGATGCATAATTGAGATTTTGTGTTTATTTTTGAATAAACATATTGAAACAACAACAACAGCACAAAATGAAATTGAAGTCTAAGGACAGAGGAAATAAATAAAGTAGAGTCAAATGTGTTACGTAATGAAATATTGTTGTTGTACAGTCCAGTATGTATGGTTTAGTATAAATGTTTATGGTTATGTAAGATGTGTTTGTCCAGTATATGGTGAGAGAAGAAGCTTCTACGCTGTATAATAATAACACAAGCAGTTATATAATTTAATATAATAATAATAATATATGGTTGGGAGTACAGGATAATATTTTTACTGGACCAGCTGAGAGTCAGTGCAGATTATTTAAGGAGGAGAGAAAAAAGGAACAGGGAAATTAAAATGAAGAGGAAGAAAGAAATAAGATTCTAGATTCATAGGTTTTTATTTTCCATTTATAAGAGGATGTACAGAAAAATATGAATCTTGAATGAAGTGTAATTATAGCTAAAGATGTTTGAATTAATTAGAGAAATAATTAATAGAGAGAGGAGTGAAAGAAAACAAAAAGGCAGAGAAAGTGAAAGAGTACAAGAGAAGGGAAATGGGTAAAAAGACTCATTAGTGGAATCGAAAAGAAAGAGATAAAAGAAAATATATAAAGAGAAGGATGAGTAAGTTACAGGAACAAAATAAAATGAAATAAATGATAAGCAAAATTAAAGAAAAGCAAAGGGATAAATTAAAATGACAAGGCACCTGGAAAAAAAATGAAAAAAGGGAAAAAAAAAGATTTAAATAATAAAAAAAACTTAAAATAGGTCATAAAAAAGAGAGTAAGAAAGTGAAATAGAGGTGAAAATTAAAGTAAAAAGAGCAAAGAGTAAAGTGAGGAAGAAAAATATGAAAGTTTCAAAATGTGAAGAAAGCAAATGAACATGAAGGAGGAAATTAAAAAAGAAAAAAAATTGCTTTCAAAAACTAAATATATAATAAGAATGAAAAAGAAAAAGAAAAAGAATCTGTACTGAATATAAGAAGAGATGAAAGACAGAGGAAACAATTAGGAAAAAAGAGGAAAACTTGAGAGAATGAAGAGGAAAAACTGATGTAGAAAATTAAAAAGTAAAAGTAAAATGTGAGTATTTGGAAAAAGAAAAGGATAAAAGGGAAAAGAAAAGATGGAAGAACAACAACAAGTCTTCATGAAGAAAATGTCAAAAGGTAAAAAAAAAAGAAAAAGAAGGACAGGTGGGGACAGAATGAAGGGAGTAAATGATTAAAGAGAGGAAAGAAGAGAAGAAGAAAGACGGAATAAAAGAAGTCAGGTAAGGTGAGAGGAAAGACTGGAGGAGGAGGTAGCAGGTAGGAAAGGAGATGAGGAAAGGAAAGGAGAGAAAAAGGAGAGGAGGAGGGATTGATGGCGTGGAGAAAAGGTAATGGAGGGAGAGAAGAAAAGGTAATGGAGGGAGAGGGAAAGAAGAATGGAGGAGGAGATGATCGGTGAGCTGCAGCCTGTGCTGATCAATCACTGTTTATGGAACAATCAGAGAGAGAGAGAGAGAGAGAGAGAGAGAGAGAGAGAGAGAATAGATGATAATGGGGCTGTGGAAGAGAAAGATGCTGAGAGACAAATTCCACCTATTTTCTGTCATTTTCCCAGACTCCTCTCTGCCCTCTGTTTTTTTTTCTCTCTCACTCTGTTTTTCTTCTTTGTGTGTTTCGTTCTATAAATCCATCGGTCAGATCTCAGAGGCAACGAGTTTGTCGCGTTTAGAGCTCAGGAGCCAATCAGCTTCGGGGGCGGGGTTTATAAATCAAGGTTAATCCAACTGTACAAAACAAGAAAGGGATATAAAAAGATATCCAAGGAACTGAGGATGCCAAGAAGCAGAGCTCAAACTCAACAACTTAAGAAGTGGAGAATGAGGAATTCTGTTGGAACCAAACCACAGTCAGGTAGACCAGTGGTTCCCAAAGTGGGGGTTGGGACCCTTTGGGGGGTCACGAGACATTGATAGGGGGTCGTGGAATGTGTCCCAAAATCGAAAACTATGAACAATTCCACATTTCATCCATTATTGTAAGAATAAAAGTAAAAATAGGGGTTAAAGATAATGCAAAATTATGCAAACAGAAAATGTTTTATCTGTTTTTCACATTTCTTTGTTGACATTTGATGCAGTAAACACAGCTAAGTGCACATTAGTTGGTAAATTTCCTACTGATCAGTTAAATTAAGTATCCTCAGGTTTTTTTTTGTTTGTTTTTGTCTGTTTTTGGATTGGCCCATTAGTGTTGTATCACAGCAGGGGGTCGCCAGTCTCTAAAGCTGCCATTTTGGGGGTCACAGGTGGAAAAGTTTGGGAACCCCTGAGGTAGACCAACACACATTTCGGCCACAACTGCCAGGAAAATTGTTCAGGATGCAAAGAAAAATCCACAAATAACTTCAGCTGAAGTACAGGACTCTGAAAGAATGTGGTGTGGATGTTTCAAGATTCACAAAAAGGAGGCACTTGAAGAAAAATACACCAAAATACAAGACACCAAACAGCACAGAGACAAGCCTCAAAAACTTCTGGAACAAAGTCATTTGGAGTGATGAGACCAAAACTGAACTTTTTGTCCACAACCATAAACATTGTTCCATTTGGAGAGGAGTCAACAAGGCCTATGATGAAAGGTCCACCATTCCTACTGTGAAACACGGAGGTGGATCACTGATGTTTTGGGGATGTGTGAGCTACAAAGGCTCAGGAAACTTGGTCCAAACTGATGAATGAAGGATGAATGCAGCATGTTATCAGAAAATACTGGAGGAAAATTTACACTCATCAGCCCAGAAGCTGCACATGAGACGTACTTGGACGTTCCAGTGGACCTGCCATTGGCTACAGCAGAATAAAGTGAAGGTTCTGGAGTGGCCATCTCAGTCTCCTGAGGAGTTATAGTAACTCGGTAACAGTAATACTAAATTTTTCTCATTTGTGTCAATAAACAACCCTCCACAAGGAGGGACATGTTTCACAGACCAACGCCACGCACTGACAAGGGATAAACGAGATCTAAGGTTTGCGTACACCAACTGATCCATGTGTGTAATGTTATGTTTGTGGGTGTTGCTTCCAGGAACTTAGTGCATTGTGGAACTGGTCGTACACCACATTCCTGTTTTTGTATATAACCATAACACAGTGTTCTCAGTTAAGTGGACCTGCCATTGGCTATAGCAGAATAAAGTGAAGGTTCTGGAGTGGCCATCTCAGTCTCCTGACCTCAATATCATTGAGCGGCTCTGGGGAGATCTCAAACCTGCAGTTCATGCAAGACAGAGCAAGAATTTACAGGAACTGGAGGCTTTTTGCCAAGAAGAATGGGCAGTTTTACCATCTGAGAAAATAAAGACCCTCATCCACAACGAGCACAAAAGACTTCAAGCTGTCATTGATGTTAAAGGGGGAAATACACGCTATTAAGAACTGGGGGATGAAAACTTTTGATCAGGGTCATTTTGGAAGTTTCTGTTCTTATTATGATTTAATAAGAGTAAACTTCACCCAACCTCTAACCATGAATGACAGAAAAGTTTTTGTGTTATCGTTCATATTCTCTGAGAAAAAGCCAAGAAATCATCCAGCTGTTGAGATTTTTTTTTTCCAGTTCTCTTTGTCTGTCTTCTCTGAGCGTTTCCCTCTTCCCTCTCTCACTTTGTAGAGTAAAGAAAAGGAAAAATTTCCTCTTCTTCAAGCTTCCCTCTTTCCATCCTTTCACCTCTTTTCTTTAAGCTCAACAAGGTAATTCTGAGAAGTAGCCTTAAATATAGCTCCTCTCCTCCTCCTCCTCCTCCCTCCTCACGGCGTCTCCACAGATTTTGAAGGTCATTACTTTCAGAACATTTAATCTCAGCAGGAAGCAGAGTTTCTGCTCGGCTTCCTGTGGACCAGGGTCAGCCCGGGAAATTTCAGCGGTCGCCTCCTGGATTTAAAGAATGGAAATAACGGCCGCTCCATTCCTGCATCCTTCATCTACAGCGAGGCAGCAACACTGCTCAGGGTGAGGGTTTGATTCCTGCTTTACTTTTTTAAATCACAGCATCAAAAAGATGACGGTAAGAAGCTGCCTCATGTAGAACAGGAAGGGAACAAAGGAAATCAAATGAATCTCAGAAGCGGCCTGACTGAATTAAAAAGATAAAAAGTTAAATTAAGAGGCTGCAAGGAGAGAGAAACATGAGGGGAAATTACTCAGAAAAGATTTTAATCTTAATATTAATTTAGTTTTCAGAACTAAAGCTTTTATGCAGAAAGAGCAATGTTGGATCACTTAATCCTCCTTATTGTAATATTATTCTTCAGCGCAGAAGTGTTTTAAAAGTATTCAGTCCCTGGAGTCCAGTTTTCTTTTGCTCCGTGACAAATAACTTGTACAAATATTCTGTTAGTCAGACTGGCCACTCTGAGAAAAAAACTCTTGTGAAGTTATTTCAACAAGTTTAAGTGGAAGCTCTTAAAACTGCAGTTCACACAGTTGCTTTAAAATGCCAATTTTTACAATTAAATAAAAATATTACAAAAATAAAACTAGTGCCGTTAAATAATTAAATACGTATTTAAAAGACATTTCATTCTGCTAAACCAAACTCTCAAGAAAGGGAAGGGAGTATATGTGTACTTAATTTGTTATGAAAAACATAATTAAATACACTCATCTGCAACGTAAACAAACATCATAAATAAAATTATTTATCCATAGTTCTACAATAGTGCCAATTTATTGTGTTTTGTGCAAAACTGTGTCAGTTTTGTCTTTTTTTCTTCAGCTTTTTTGTGTTTTTCCAACACACACAAAGACATTAAACATATTTTCTTATCAAAAACATTTGTTATTGGAACAATTTCTGGAAGAAATGGTGCATTTTCTGGAAAAATCCCAGGGGTGCCAATACTTTTGTCCATGACTTTCGTCTTACTTCTGACTACTTTGATTAGATTTTAGATGCAACATAAACCAAAAATCATTATTTTTGCTGATATTGGACCAATATCAGATACCACTACATAGGGACAACCTTTCTACATATATTTTTTTTTGTTCATTCATCCATTACAATCCTCAAAAAGCGAACTCACTAAATTATTTTCCATATTTATGTTACTGTCTTTATATTTTCTGACTGTCTTCTGGTGCTGACTCCAGCTTGATATGACTGCTTGTGAAAACAAATTTCCTTTTAGGACAATAAAGAATTACCTCTCTTCTCGGTTTGCTTGACTGAGAGGAGGTCAGACCTTGAGGTCATTCATGTGCAGACAAATAGAAATGTTCTCTCTCTTTATTGACAAAATTGGTATTTAGAACTACTTACATTTTACCTGTAAACTCATTCCTATTTCAACTTTGTCACCTGTTTTACTAGTGTGCTTGTTGTTTTAATTATTTGTGCTGTGTTTTTCTGCTTTTATTCTTGTTGTAAAGTGTCCTTGGGTTTCAAGAAAGGCACTTTTTAAAATAAAATGTATTATTATTGTTATCATATTTATCAGTTTTAAAGTTTAAAGAGATTTTAGAAAACTCTTATTTCAGCCTCTTCATTGGCTGCTGTCTGTTTAAAGGCAGGGTATACTAGAATTTTCAATAGGTTTCGTTTATTTGTTTACACACAACATCCAAACTCGTCTCCCCTTTTGTGGTTCAGCGTCAGCGGCTGCACATGCTCACTACCAATGACTGTATATAGTCCTCGTTCTACATTTTTGAAGCCAAAAAACCCCGTTTCTCTAGCCGCCATTGTGCAGCCAGAGTCTGCGCAGTAGAGAATTTCTGGTGGAGCCAAGTACAAAAGCGAAATAAAAATATTTATTTCTTCTTCTTCAGAAGGTTTAGTCTCCTTTTGGCTCTTTCCTGAAGTTTCTTATATCCCCGATAAAAACTACTCACGAACGGCAGCTGTCAACTATCGTAAAATGGAACTTATATCGCGTTTTTTAACGTCCAATAACTAATGAGAAACTGACTTCTCAGGAAAAAAAACACCTGAACACCATGCAGCCAGATGAAATCATCATACCATCTTAGAGTAAAGATGAAAGAAACGTTTCTACGAGGTATTGTAATTTTTTAAAGCTTTCCCGGCTCATATCTGGAATACATGGGGAGGCGGGGCTTATGACCTATACTGCAGCCAGATACCAGGGGGCGGGGCATCTGCTGGAGGCTTCAGTTTGAGCCGAATGTCGTTACGTCCACTCATTATACAGAATATGCTCACTACCACCAAGTGTAGCTAATAGCATGGCTGACAGTCGTAGCTTCTTAAACACACCATAGACGGTAAAAAACAGCCCTGCGAGCACCTGCAGCAGAGAAACTCAAGAGCCGTACACCTGACTTCCTGCAGGTAAATGAGATATGCTGTGGATGTTGAATCATTCTTTCTCTGTGCTCAGGATAGCGTCTACAACTTGCTATCAACAACACACAAAGTCACGTGCACACTTGGCACACTGTGATTGGCTGGTCACCCATAACAACTCCAACTCTGCCCGAAACGTCCCGAGTTAGAAAAAAAAATAAACAAAACATGCAAGGACACAGACGCTGACACACAGGTATAAAGCTCCAGAGATGACGATTGAGCAGGTTTATTCCTGTAAAAACTATCATTTCATTTTTTAGGAAAACTCTGCATACTCTACCTTCAAGAATTCCGACTCCACAAACCTCCCTCACTATGATTGGTCAGCTTTCTATGTTTGGCCTTTGTTTGTGTTGAGTCCCGCCCCTCTGATACAGCATTAACCAGTTCGGTGATCTTTATGAGAGGACGACCTCATCATTTCAGTAAGTATTGTAGCGATCTCTCTAAGATCTCGTTAGAATCTTGGGATATTTTAAGAACGAAGCGAAAAATTTAAGGATTTCTACAACAGATAAATACTTTGAGATTTGAAAATCTGTGCACATTGTTTTATACTTAAAATACTTTCCATGAAAGCAGCTCAGACAAAAGAAGAAAATGTTGAGTTTAATTTGTGTATCCAATCTCATGTGTGTGTGTTTGTGTGTGTGTGTGTGTGTGTGTGTGTGTGTGTGTGTGTGTGTGCGTCGAGGATCTACTGCCCAGTAGCTTCTCCTGACACAACGCTACCATGGTTACTCAGGGATGTGAAAGGAAGGGACATCTGAGCATGCTCAGTCCTGATCACCTGTCACTCCATCTCTCTCTCGCACACACACACACACACACACACACACACACACACACACACACAGACACACACATTAAAATACATATGCAGAAATGTAAAGACAGATACAGTTCACACACGTACAGAATCTGCTGCGAGTGTTCAGTCTCTCACACACACACACTCACATACACACACACGAGCTATAAATATCCATGTGCCACTCAAAGTGAATCAGTTGTCTATCCCCAAGCTGCTGTCCCACATAGCCACTCAACTGAGCTGTGTGTCTCAGTGTGTGTGTGTGTGTGTTAGAGGAGTGTGTGCATGTATTTTAAGAGAGCGTGTGTGTAAGAGAGAGAGAGAGGGTGAGGAAAGTGTTATTTTAAGTCGTGTGTTTGAACGGCAGAGCGAGGAGCAGATATCCAGGGAGGAGAGGAAACACAACACAGAGTCTGTGTGCGTCACAGGAAGAGTGTGTGTGTGTGTGTGTGTGTGTGTGTGTGTGTGTGTGTGCGTGTGTGTGAACACACACATCAGTGCAAGTGATGCGGGCCCCCCTTCAGCCAATCAGTAATGAGTAAACAAACGCAGCGCCCCCCTCGGGCCAAAGGCGGCAGCTTGAGGAAAGCCGGGAGGGAAGGAGACGGAGGCTGGAGAGGCTCCGAAGTTTCAGATAAACTCGGCAATTAAACCGAAGGAAGTGGCGCCCCCTCTGGCCAATGTATGAAATATTAAAAAGTGCTGAAGTGGAAAAAAAATTCACACTACTTCCTGGAGAATTTGAGCGTAGGAGATTCTGAAAAAGAAACTGAAACAACACGAGAAAGTAAATAAAGTGAAAGTTTAAGAACCAGCTGACTTCATTTAAAAAGCTGTGAGTAGTTTGTAAAGTCTGTTACCACTCAGCTACCCCAAAACCTTTAGGGCTCCCCCTTGTGGCCAGATTACTCCTGCATTTTCTCGCCTCCCCCAGCTCAGCGCAAAAGCCTCGAGACGTCTTCATTGATAAAACGGATTCATCACCTCGCTTCAGTCTGGATGGCTCCTCTAAAATGATCAAAAACAGATAAAAGAGTTGACTGAGAGCGAGGACGAGGGAACGGAGGATCCATCACTCTGAGGACGAGCGCTCGGCGGCAGCTGTGGGAGGCCGTTTAAAAGCAGATGGATGATGTGTTAAATATCTAAACACACACTCAGGAAGTCTGGAGTATTCACTTCAGGCCTTTAAACACTCCTTTCCTGGCACATTTTCAGAAAAACAGGACGCAGTCATCTCTTTGATGGCACTGAATACACACACACACACACACCTTCAGCCTGCTGACATGAGGTTCATGTGAAGTAGAGATGCTCACTCAGGAAAGCTTTGAGCATCCTCAAATGTCATATTTCCCCCTCATGGATACTGACCCACATTTCAGCCAACATGGAAATCTGCTGCTCATTTACATTCACCTCCAATAAATCCTGACAGCCTGAGCCGGCTGCAGCCAAATTTAGCAGAAAAAAACATCCTGGAAACCTTCAAAATCTGCACATTTCTCTAATTTACTGTTCTGAAACGAAAAGTCATTTTTGAGGATAAGTCTGTGGGATTTAAGTGTGTTTGTTTCACACTTTTGAGACTATTTTCATAGTTTGACCCTTATTCCATCTGTTAACACAAGAGCAAGTGGGATAATGACCTATTCTGCAGCCAACCAGCAGGGGGAGCTCTGAACGTTTTGGCTTCAAAGTGTGTGAACTTGAATGACGTCCATTACAGCACACTTAAAATTCGAGAAGGAAATCGCTGAGTAACTCATTAAACCAGGGATGTCCAAACTACGGCCCAGGGGCCAATTGTGGCCCGCCGTCTATTTTCAGGTGGCCCCCAGCTCTCATCTTACCATGTGTTAGTTTTGTCACTTGAATTAATCATGTTTTAACTGTTTACATGTACAGTTTCTGTCAAGTGCTTGAAATAAATCTTAATATATCTGGTAACGTAAAGATTTGGACTGTGCATAGGCAAGTTTATAAAGCTAAAGCTCTGTACAATCTGCAAAAACTCAACAACTTTTACAGCTGACACTTAATTGCATTTGGCATGATGCAAAATGTGTTTCACAAATTGTTTAGAATTAAAAAAAAANAAAAAAAAAAACACACATGAGAGGACCAAAAATCTGAATTAAAGATGTGAAATGGTCAAAAAAAGTCAAAAGTTGAAGCAAAAAAATTGTTCAGAATGCAGGATCAGAGATATTTGGTGTTTAAAATGTTTTTATAATTGTTGTATAAACAAATGTGATAATGTCCAGATCCTGATCCTGCCATAAAATTGTTAGAACCATGTTTGGTTTTATCTCAAAGGTCTGTAATAACAGCACAAGCATGTTTGACTTATGACATGTCCATAAGAGCCGCTGGCCCTTGGTCATTTTCACAGTTTCCAATACGGCCCTTTTTGGAAAAAGTTTGGACACCCCTGCATTAAACATTACGATATGTGATATTTAGCCTCCATGATCAAGAATACCATGACACAGGAACATATGTAACAATACATCAAAAATTATCTGATTAACGGTAACACTTTAGATTAGGGAACACATATTCATTAATTCATAGTCAGTAAGTAATAATTAGGAGTTAATATATGGAAAAGTCTGAATTCATGGCACAATAGAGGTAGAATAAGGGGTTAATGAGTGCTTAATAAATACGAATTAGGGGCTAGTAAGCTACTTGTATGCATGTTAAAAAACACCTAATTAATGGTGAATGTGTTCCCTTATCTGAAGTGTTACCAAGAATGTTTTTTGTCTGTAGTGTCGCCGGACGTAAGTTGTCTGGGAAAGCTAAATAGAGCACCAAAATGTTTCATTTAAAAGATGGAAATTTAGCTCTGCAGAGTGATAATTGTATTAGAGATGGCCCAATCAGGTTTTTCTTGCCTTGTAGTCTGAGTCCGAGACATTTGATTTTGAGTATCTGTCAATACCAAATCCTGATCTGACATTTCTGCAACACATAAAAAAATGAAAATGAGCAAAGAAACAGATGTGTGGACCAGAGAAGTACAGTGATGTAATGCAACATTTGCTTTTTCTGTGTGGAGTTTAGACAGTCTCGTTCTGTACCACTACAGAACGGTAGTAAATACTAAGGTGATATTTTTCCTATTTGTTTTGATTTACTATAGATACGATAAAAATGGTGAGAATAAAAACACATATGTTCATATCCGATCCTATTTGAGTCTGACACCATGTGATCAGCCCTGTTTCTCAATCACATGATCAGACTAGAACATCCATTAATTGGATCACCCAGATCAGGACGACTATTCATTGGTATAAACTTTCTGTAAAGACTAGTGTTTTTCCTTGACAAAGACTCCATTTCCCATGAGCACTTGCACTCACTATCACAAAGATATGTGTGCGTTTGATACAACTTTTTTCTCAGCATTTAATTTTGAAACAGGGCAACAATCAAACTTTGTAAACTCAGTTTGTAGTATAATTTCCGGAAGCTGAGCAGACGATCTGTTGAATGTTCATGAGACCTTGACAAGACTTGAGGAGATGATGACATCATAACATTAAGATTGTCAAACTGGTTTATGTCACTATAGGGAGACGGGCCTCAAACACCAAGGTCTACCCATAGCTCCACCCCCAATAGGCCAAGGGGCACACAGTTATTAGTTATTTAGCACTACTCACAGCCCGGTGCTATGACATGTCAGTAACGTTAGTGAATCCTGGTTGTGTCCTACCAGTGCTCATCTACCAACTCCAACCTCACCAAGCAGAGCAAACGTAACCTGGCTCTTCATTTTATCGATAGACTCTCAGGTTTGAGCAGATCACTGCAGAATAACTGCTGCATGTGGACAGGAATCAACATTAACACAAACAGATGAACCTATGTTTTAGCCTTTAGCCTGTGCTCTATCACTCTCCTGTTTAGCTTTCTTCTGTTTTCTGTCAGACAGTTAAGCTCCAGTTTCCAACATCACTACAAAATAAATCCTTTCAGCAGACAAAGACACAACTTGTTTCTCACTGATGAACTACAAGAACAAGTCTTGCATTTGGACCAGTGGAGTAATATTTGAAGGTTTTTTTCGTCTACCATCATCTTGTAGAGAGCTTTAAAGCGTGCTCTCATATTTAAATTTTCTTTCTTGGATTCAGCGCGTTTCAAAGAGGAACCCAAACGTTTGACTTGGACCTGAAGTTTCACACCTCGACTCGTGACTGTCTGTGTTGTAACAATAATCTGTGTTTGTTCTTCAGCAGGTGTCGCCTCCTTTCAGAGTGCGAGCGCTTTATTTTGGAAACAAACTGGTGAAATGTTCCGCCAGGATGAGAGGAGGCGTGTTGGTGGCTTCACAGAGAGAGGGAAAGAAAGAAAGAAAGAGAAGATTTGGTTGTTTGATAAAGAGTCAGAGAGAGATTTATCGTATTTTAATAACTGTATTTATAAAACATTTCTGGATCTTAGCGGTTTTAAAATCTCTGTGACGCCCACCTCTTTACAAACACACATCCCAGACGCTGACTTCTTCTCTTTCACACACTCACACACTCTCTCAGCTGCAGTGTTGAACAGTTAAAAACACTCCAGGCTGCTCACGTCCAGCAGGGGGCGACTTCACTGATTGCACAAAGACTGAAAAATGAGCCTGACTCTCTCTACATTTATTACCTAAGATAACATTTCCCCAACGTGTTAAAGGTCTTAATCTGTGGTTCAAAGTCTCCTTTAATACAGCACGATGACAATCTGTTAAATGATGCTCCCACTTAAGGATATCTCCTCTAAAAGTCCCTGATCTGTTCTTTGTTTCATCATAATTTGGTGCTTTGTGAATAAAAACTGACTGATGACGTCCACTTCTTTCCAAACAGATCAATTAACTGATCCGATGTCTGCAGCTCTTTCTACCTCCAACAGATCAATCCCAAAAACCACAACCTGAATGTTTCAGAGCCCTCTCATCTCGTCTGCTCTCCTCCTGATCTCCGTGTGTGATTGAAATGCAAACTTCAGACCTTGAGTTCAGTCCCTGCAGCTTGTTTAATTGGAAACACATTTTGAGACCACAGACAAAGACTGGACAGCCCACGCACAGCGACTCTCTCCACCGACACACTCGCAGATTTTCATCCTGACAGCCTGAAAAGAGGAACTGAGAGGCGACGCTAGACTGTGATTAAAGTTGTGCTGCTAGGCAACCTTATACAACCTGTGAGCGCACACATAAAAGCGTGGACCTGTTACCAAACCCAAACACACGTCTGTCTCACAACGCTGCGGCTAATTTATGCTTTAACTTGAACAAGAGAACATCAAAGGGTTAGAGCTGGATGACATAGAGAGGAAGAATCAAAGACTGTTTACTATCATCACTTTTTTACACCTTCTTGTTGTTTCTTTTCTCTGAAAAACAAAGCTGCAACCCTCCAGAAGTGCTTAACACTGCAGTTCCTCAAGTGTCCAGTTGAGGCTGGTTGCAAAAGTCTGGAAACCACATACACACCAATTCAAAACAGGCAATATTTACACCAACAATAAACATGATTCAAGCCTGGTTTATAAAAAACAGTTTGAGTCTTAATTGCTCATTTATAACAACACACACTGTAGGGGAGGTGAATTTCTTAGCTACATTAATGTTTAGAACGGTGATTCCCAACATGTGGGTCGTGGCCCCCTGGTGGGCCATGAATGCATTGAAAGTGGGCCGCCAAATTATTTCCCAAAATAATGTAATTTTTAGTGGAGTGTAATTATATAAAGATAAAAAACACAAATCAATGAAGAAAGAGACAAACACACAAAATAATGTGTTGAATGTTAAAACTCAGTTAAGAAATATAAAATGTTCAGATATTCATATATAAAAAATGTCCACTGAGAAGGCATGTCAGTGGCCAGTAGGTGATATGATGTGAAAGCTAACAACGACCCAATATGGACGAAAAAAAATATTGAACGAAACCTGAAATGTAATAACTTGTCAAAAATGAAGCAAAAGTGCCAAACCTGGAACGCAACAAAAAGAATGTAGTACAAGCCAAAATGTAATAACTGATTCAAAATGTAACAAATTGTTGTTTCTTTGATTTAAAGAAAATCGTGAATCGAATTGAAATCGCTGTATCTGCCAGAAAAATCGCAATTAGATCTTTTTCTAAAATCGTTCAGCCTTATCAGGAACACTTTGTTTCTTTCTCTCACTTTAACTTGAGCAGCTGTTTTCTAGATTCCTCTTGTGACCACTTTAAGTTTACCTTCAGTGGCTGTAGCAAAGTGACTGCCTTGAGGCGCTCTAAAGATTACATATTAGCTTAACCAATCAGAGGGAAGGGGGTTCATGGAGCAAGGAGCCTTAAAGAGACAGCAGCTGAAATGGAATTTTTAAGACAGAAGCTTAAAGTCGGGCTTTGTCAAACACTAAAAGGACATAAAAAAGACTAAAAGCACAATACCCCCTCTTTAAGACGACAAGTGTTGAATAATTAGACAAACCAAAAGTTCACAACCTGCACTACAGCAAAGCACTTCTTTGTCTTCCTCATGATTCAACGCTCCCAGATTTCAGATTCTACTTTAAATAGAACAATTTTTTCATAAAAGATAAAACATCATCTTCCAAACTCTTAGCTAAAAAATTAAACACTCTCTAACTTGTACTCAAACCGAAGACGAGCTCAGACGAGAAGATCAGATAGAATGAATCATGTGCATTTTGTTCCCGTCTTCTCATGCTCTTTTTTTTTTTTTTTACTCTCCGTTAACAAGTTTCTCCTGCCGCCGCTTCCGCACGAGCCGCGAGGCGTCTGAGCCGCAGCCGAAACGTGGCCAGATCACAGCTGGAGTTAAACGCTCCCTCTGAAGGAAAAACAGAAACTTTAAATGAGGAGATAAAAGGAGGGATGGTGGCGAGAGGGGGAATGGGGCACGTGTGTGGAGGAAGGAGGGAAACGGGGGCTAATTTTGTGAAGAAACAGGTGAAAAAGATGGGATGGAGGATGCAGAGGGATAAATGATATGCATGAACACCGCCTGCATTATTCTCTCCTTCACACAAACACTCACCCTGACTTCTTTTCTGCCTGTTCACACACATTTTCCTCACCTTTTTTCCTCACCTCTCTTTCCCTACATCCACCCACTTATGCGCCAAAAAAAATCATCCCCACGAACCGCTCCAAACACACGCGCAGAAAAACACACACTTACACTCATGAGCGAGTGAATGAAGCGCAGAGAGTCCTTATCGCTGCAGCAGCTGCCAGTCCATTCATATCCTTATAATGACTCTGAATGACACTAATGAGGAATACACACCGTGAATACACCAGGATGGGACTCTCTCTGTGTCAGCGTGTGTGTGTGTGTGTGTGTGGAAAAAGTAGTGCAAGTATTAAATAGGACAGGATGAGATGCAGTAAACGTGTGTGTGTGAATGTGTGTTTTCCTCTATGAATAAGCACAATAAGTAATCAGAGGAGGAGAGAGAGAGAGGCTGACAGGAAGCTGCTTTTACATCTGAGGAAAAAAGGCCCCAAAAGGACTTATTGACTCAGAAACTGTGTTAAGTAATAAATCATTGACCTGAGCAGTGAGAGGATCATTCAGAACTTCAAATGCAAAAAGGAACGTTCAAGAAACAAACACGCAAACAAAAGAAAACAAGCTGCCACAGTTTCCTTAAACACAGAAATTGATGCTTTTTTTTTTGCACAAGTCACTGCCAACAGGGGGGATATTTTAGTTCAGCTCAACTCAACGCCTTCTTGGCTCCCACCCATTGACTGTATATAGAATGGACAGCGTGCTTCCGCCTGTCACCGTTCTACGATTTTGAAGCCAAAAAACCCCGTTTCTCTAGCCGCCATTGTGCAGCCAGAGTCTGCGCAGTAGAGAATTTCCGGTGGAGCCAAGTAAAAAAGAGAAATAAAAATATTTATTTCTTCTTCTTCAGAAGGTTTAGTCTCCTTTTGGCTCTTTCCCGAAGTTTCCCTTTTTGTGTCGTGGATGATCTGGGTTTTCGCGAGTTGGTTGCGCATTTGGAGCCCCGTTACACCCTCCCAAGCCGCCGCTTCTTTTCGGATGTGTCACTCCCTGCCTTATACGATGTAGTCGCCACACATATTCATAACCTGATCGACAAGACTGGACTGAATATAAGTTTCACCACGGACATATGGACTTCTGACGTTAGTCCGGTCAGTATGCTGAGCTTAACGGCACAGTGGTTAGATGAGGACTTCCAAATGCATAAAGCGTTGTTGCATACAGCGACAATGATATGCCAAGCTTTTGAAACCATGCTTAAACAGTGGAGGATCACAAAAGACAGAGCTTTTTGTTTTAATTGTGTGATTTCACATGTTGGTGCAGTGCATTTACCGTCCTTTGCTGCTGTTCTCCTTTAATCTATAGCAACTGACTGCACGCCGTAACATTAATTTTTTTGTATTAGATGACACATTTCTAATGTATTCAAAAGTTTTTGTTGTTCATGAACTATTGTGGTGCCCTACTCACACAAAATTAAATGAAAACCTGAGGAGCCAGGACTGTTGTTTGCTGTAATAGTTTGGCCAGAGCTACTAAAATGTAATTATTTTAATCACTCTTACAGTTTTTACTTTCCTTGGTGCACAAACTGCAGATTGAATACAAAATGGTGAACTTATCGATTATCTGTATCGGTATCGGCCTCGAGAAGCAGTAAATTATCGGTTATTGGTATCGGTTGAAATTTATTATATCGTGCATCCCTAATGCTTTTTTCCCCCTCTTCCTTCCTCTTGAACTCTTTTTCCTTATCTAATGAAACAGGGCCTTGCTTTTTTTATGTTACTTGGACGGGTTGAAACTGAGATGTAATTTTGCTGCTGTATAATGAAATAAAGTATCTTGTAATCTTAAAATAAATAAATTTGCTCAAAAAGGAAAAATTTGCTCATCAAGTTTCCTGAAATTTGAATGATGTCTAAATATAAGAAATTTATTTTCTTACCACATTGGCAGATTTTTCTGACTAGTTACAAGCAATTCAGCTGTCATTTTGGTTTCTAATTAACTTGAAATAAGACATCTTTATGGACTGGTCTGGTGACTGTGGCTAATATCAAGTCAAGAAAGAAAAATAAGATGCAATAACTTGTTTAAATTTCAGTTTTTTTTTGCAGTGAAGTGCCTGAAAAAGCAGCAGTGGTTTAGCAAAAAAGTGACGTACTCATCTGTAGAAGCTGCCGTCTCGCTGCAACTCATGTTTCTCTGCAGATTTAACAAGAACTTGATAAATGAATTAACATTTTTTGTTTTAGTTTTTGATGAAAACTGGTCCCAAAATCCTCCACAAGTCTTTGTGAGTGAAGTACAAAGGTGACTTTCTCAGTCTGTGGATTTCTCCACACATGCAGAAACCTTTCATTTGTGTCTAATGACTGTGAAAACTTCTCCCGCCGATGACTTTTTTTTCCCCTCGTTTAGCCGAATCTTTGGGAAACAAACGTCCCACAAACGCCGCCTTCCTTCATCATCCGGATGTTTTCTGTTTCGTTTCACGTTCGTTCGTTCACCTGACTGAGAACGACCCGCAAAAACCCAGGAGGGGGGGAAGAGCGAAACCTGCAAGCTACAACGAGCGGGATGATGCAAACGGGGAGAAAGAACACAAAGCTGATAAATGAAGTTTCACAAGCGGGAAAAATAAAGGCGGGAAATATTAAAGAAGATGGATCGTTTGGAGGGAACTTTGTGGGGGTATAAATGAGGTGAAAAATGGCTTCCTCCAGCTTAAATGAGAGGAAATCCAGCCACATAAAAACACCAAACATGTACTTCCTCTCTCTCCAAATGTGTGTGTGTGTTTATGTGTGTGTGTGCTTCCTGGCTGTGTTCCCGGGAAACAAACTGTGGTCAAACAAAGGTAATTAAAAAGAGAAACTTGTTAAGAACCAGACACGCCTGCTGCATTTTCCCCCCTCACACACACTCAACACACACACATAACCTCACTTTGCGACTCCTCATCTGTCATACACACATGTATAGATGCAACATGTCTCTCTCTCCTGCACACACACACACAGACGCACACACAGCTCATTGATTTTCATTGTTTCATCCATCCATCTTCCTGACAGTCACTCCTCCCTTCCTATGACTCAACTCCCCAATGTGTGTGTGTGTGTGTGTATAAGTGTGTGTGCGTTTCATTTGTACATCTGAGGCGTCCTGTTTGCTCAGATTGGGGCGCTGACACTTTGAGCGGGAGAAGTGGGTTGAGTGTCTTTGTGTTGACTGACAGGTTGATGGGCGCTTGTTTTGTGTTTGAGGAGCTGCAGCTCTTCACCAAAGCGCCGCGTGAATCTGAATAAATGCGTCGATAATGCGGTGACACGAAATACACAAAAAAAAAGAAGTTGATCTCGGAGAGAAGAACATGATGGTTCAGAGTTTAGAGAATCAATACTTTTTTTTATTTGAGCCATGAATCACAGGCTGCCTTCAGTGTCAGGCTCTTTCTCAGTGGAGAGTTTAAAAAGCTCAGACACCGACGTACAGGACGTCTGCCGCTCTCTATTGTGTCAGGATGTATTTATAGATCTTTTGATTAATTGGATAAAAAAGCGCTCTAATAAAATAGAGATAAGCTCTGCGGCCTATAATGTGTCTCCACTTTATTTTAGACCTACACACTTCGACTTGTGGCTCTCGTCAGGGTCACCTTGAGCCTTTTTTAGACTTTCCATGCACCTTAGAAGTAGGTGAAGTTGTTGAAAGTTGTTGGACGGGTTGAAACTGAGATATAATTTTGCTGCTGTGCAATGAAATAAAGTATCTTGTAATCTTAAAATACTTTTTTTCCCCCTCCTCCTCCCTCTTGTACTCTTTTTCCATATCTAATGAAACAGGGCCCTGCAACGCAAATCTTGATATCTTGCATTTACTAGTTGGAGATTTGTCAGGACGTCTGCAGCTCTCTATAGTGTCAGGATGTATTTAAAGATCTTTTGATTAATTGGATAGAAAAGCGCTCTAATAAAATAGAGATAAGCTCTGCGGCATAAAATGTGTCTCCACTTTATTTTAGACCTACACACTTCGACTTGTGGCTCTCGTCAGGGTCACCTTGAGCCTTTTTTAGACTTTCCATGCACCTTAGAAGTAGGTGAAGTTGTGCTAGAATTAGGGCTGAACTATTTCAGAAGAAGATCTAATTGAGATTTTTTTGGCACACTCAGCTATTTCAATTCGATTCACGATTTTCTTTAATTCTAGGGTGACCATACGTCCTCTTTTGCCCGGACATGTCCTCTTCTTAGAGGCTGTCCAGCCTGTCCAGTCAGGGTTTATAAAATCCTTCAAATGTCCGGGTTTTTGATCTTGCCTTGCTTGAGCGCGTCACAGACCAGTGTATTTATCATTCACGTTGAATGGTTCCTTTAGAAACACACTCTGAGAGGTGGAGTTTGAGCCGAACCCCGGAACATGTATTCATTCATTCACAAATCAGTATAGAGGCGCTCCACGCTCACTCACTCGCAGGCTGACAGGCAGGTAGGAGTCCTCTTTTCAGAGAAACAGAATATGGTCACCCTATTTAAATCAAACTTCAGTGAAATTTTCACAATTTCAAGTCAATTTACAAACTTGACAGAAAATTACATCAAACCATTGAAAAATCAAAAGCTTTTACTCTAATGCGAATATGAAAATAGAAAATGAAGATAAGAATTGTTTCCGACTTTGAGATAAAATGTCAATATTTTAATATGAAAAGTGGAAAAATCAACTTTCTATCTCACAGCTTTGACTTTTAAGCTCATATGTTTGCTTTTAAACTCATAAATTCAACTTATCTCATTATTTTATCTTTCTAGCTCATATTTATTAGTTTTTATCTCACAATTCTGTGATTGTACCTCATAATTTTTATCTTTTTGGCTAAAAAAATGTCTAATTTCTATCTAAGTCAGCCTTTTATTTCATAGTTTTAACTCTAAAAGACTTTTTCCTCATAATTTTGACATTTTATATCATGAATTTTAAATTATCTAGGAATTTAGGGGTTTTTACCTTAATATTTTGATTGTTTCTTTGATAATTATAACATTTATCTCCCTAAAATTTTGACTTTTGGTCTCACAATTCTTTTTATCCCACTAATGTTGACTTTTTAATCTCATAATTTCACCTTTCACCTCTCCTTATGAGTTTGTAATCTCATGAATTTTACTCATCTTATAATTTGCCGTTTTTATTTAATTTTTTTTTTAATTTTCAGTCTCATAATTTTGACTCCAGTACCTCACAGATTGACTATTTTAAGACTTTAGACTTTTTTTCCCCCTCAAAACTATCACATAGCATTGGCAAAAAAAACAACAACAACAAAAAACAGCCAACCATGTTTTGGGTTCCGAATGATTACATTAACATCTCCATCTTTAAATATTTTGCGTGTTCTGATAATCTGCATATATTCTGTACATTTATGAAGGCAACGCTCAATGGGTTGCGTGCACTTTGTGGGCTACACATGATTTAATCTAAAACACCAAAGATTGACCCTGATGAGTCTCCAGAGAGCCGACCACTCATAGGGAGGGTGGTTTGTGAAGTGGGGAGCCTTAAAGAGACGGTAGCTAAGACAGAAGTTTAAATATAAGTTTTCTAAACACCAGAGTGAGGAAATAAGGATTTTTTTGAGGTTTAAAGCTCACGTAAAGCAGCTATGGTGACACCAAAGGAGCAGAATAAAGACTGAAAAAACAAAATACCCCCTCTTTAAGTTCACCTGTTTTGCTTATTTAAAGACACAGCTCACAGCACAAGTTTAAAGATGGATTTCCCTTCGTTTAGTTTCTCCCCTAAAATAATCGTTTAGACGCATCTGCAGAGATAATCTATCCGTCTGCACTCGCTCACCTCCAGCTTTCATCCAAAAAAAACGCTTCCTTGAAAATGGATTTTAAAGGATTGTGTTTTCTTTTTTTTTCCCCAACAAGGTATTTCTTATTAAATATTTACGTTGACTTGGAGGAAAATATTGAAACGCTTACAGTGTAACACCATCCAACACAACAGATGCATTTGTACCACAGCTGCTGTTTCTCCGGGGGGAAACGTGTGTGAATGTGTGTGTGTAAATGTGTGTGTGTGTGTGTAAGTGCTGACTGTAGAGTATTTGCAGCCAGGAGTCACATCCTTACTGAAAATGTCACTGCTTGACCGCCTCATACACACACACACCGAAGAGTTTAACACAAAAGGACATAGATTTTCTTTCCCTCTTTTCTTTTCTTTCCTCACACCTGTCCCTCCTTCACAAACACACTCATCTCTTTTATCGTCCACCTTCCAGCTCTTTCCTCACTTCCTCTTCTTTTTATGTCACTCTGTGAATCACTCGTCTTCCTCCTCGCTGTCTTTTTATTCATCTTCCTGTTTGATCTCCTGCTCTGTATTCTGGCTGTATCACTCCCTCTCTCCCTTTTTCCCCTCCTCACCGTCTGTCTCTCTCTCTCTTTTTCTCTGTCTTGCTGGTGTTGTTCCCCCTCTCTCTCTCTCTCTCTCTCTTTGTCTGTCTGTCTCCCTCTCATCAGCGAGCAGACGGCCGGTTTGATGAGGGAGATGTAAATGTCAGGTCGTGTTTCTGCAGAAGAAGATGAGCTTCAGAGCGAACATGACAATACTGGCTTTAATAAAGCCTCAGGTCAGAATCAAAGGGGTTTCCCAGGGATGCTCGCAGGGCCTCAGAGATTAACCACCTACACCCCGCCGGGTTTTCTGCGACCTATTCACTATTCATATGACTTTGGCTTTACTGGTGAGAAAGTTTAGATTCTTCACATTTCAGTTGCTAAGTTTGTTTTACAGTTTTCTTCACCAACAAAACGTAATGAGCTCCGATAGCGTCCTAACTGTTTGGGGGTCATTACGTCACATCCTGACGCCCGTTGGGACTTATAAGTGAGAGGAAAGGTGGTCTCCTTAGGTCTCAAGTTTGTATAGTTTTCACAACAAAGTAGTTTAATAAGGTTCACCACTTTAAAGAGGACATTTCAGGCAACAAACAGACAGACAGCACAGGCAAGAGTAGTTATTGTCGTCGAAGTGTCACTTAGAGCATTTCCTCCTCAATGTCAATCAGACAAAAGTGGGTGTGTTTGTTTTCCTTAGGGTTCTAGCAGCATACAATACTGATCCCATAGTTTTCTGTTGTGTTTTCATCCCAGGATAGCTTGTGATAGCCAACAAGTGCTCCCTGCTTTACTGGACAGTAGTGCACAGTGGTCTTGTGTAACAGCTCTATTAGAGGCTAGTTTTTTGTCTCTACACTAAACCAGTCACTTTACTGTTCACGCAAAGCTAACTGTAGCCATTTAGTTCATTGGCGAGACCTTTTTTGATGCTGTGCGTCTTCATTCACATTCATGGATGCAACAGAAGAAGTAAAAACCATAACAGGGGACTATGATTTCGATATTTTTGTTGAACCTTTCCACAAAGAGAGCAAAGTTGACTACAAAGCATAGACTGTATAATGAGTGGAAGTAACGACGTTCGGCTCAAACTGAAGCCTCCAGCAGATGCCCCGCCCCCTGGTGTCTGGCTGCAGTATAGGTCATAAGCCCCGCCTCCCCATGTATTCCAGATATGAGCCGGGAAAACTTTAAAAAATTATGATACCTCGTAGAAACGTTTCTCTCATCTTTACGCTAAAGTAGTATGACGATGGCATCTGGCTGCATGGTGTTTAAGTGTTTTTTTTTTCTGAGAAGTTAGTTTCTCATTAGTTATTGGACGTTAAAAACCGCTATATAAATTTTGTTTTACAATAGTTGACAGCTGCCGTTCGTGAGTAGTTTTTATCGGGGATATAAGAAACTTCAGGAAAGAGCCAAAAGGAGACTAAACCTTCTGAAGAAGAAGAAATAAATATTTTTGTTTCTCTGTTTTAATTGGCTCCACCGGAAATTCTCTACTGCCCAGACTCTGGCTGCACAATGGCGGCGAGAGAAACGGGGTTTTATGGCTACAAAAACGTAGAACGGTGACAGGCGGAAGCATGCTGTCCATTCTATATACAGTCATTGCTACAAAGAGGACACTGAGCACTGACGAAGCTGGTTTTGTTTGCGCAAAGTCCTCGAACGAGCGCGTGGACAGCGAGAACTCTGCCTGGTGTTTGATCACCTGAGGCTAAAAACTCTCTAACACCTAAAAGGTTTTACTAAGAAAGCTCAAATTTCAACCAGATGTAGATGAGAAGGTGTAGAAGAGATGTGGTGGATGTTTTATGTTTGAGATGAAACATCTTGACGTGATTGATTTTCTTAGATTGTTATGCAAAAATGAAGAGGAAAAAAGTGTTTTAGCTGCATTTATCCTCATGTGACTTACGCCACTTATAAAAAAAGACATTTCCTGTAACTAAAGATTGTAATCTTTTAAATGAGGTGTCGCTGATGAATTTTGATCTTGTGGTTCTTCAGTTATAGTTTGGTATATAGACCAGAATTATGGGAGATGTAAGGGGTTAGAGTCACTGCACTTCCATTACATCATCGTGGCGAGTTTTCTTTTCACCAAACAGAAGAAATAAAGTCTGTGAGTGACTCAGGGCTCAGATTTAAGCGTCCGACGGAGACATATGATAATATTTGTGCTGATCTGACAAACACAAAGTTCAACATCCCTTTAATTGTGTCTCTCTCGGGCGCTAACCCAGGACTTACTCATCTTCCTTTCCCAGCGGCGCTCGGAGGACTTGAACCCGTGACCCTGACCTTTGGGCGGCTGCTGCCCCGAGCGGCGGGCTGCAGGCTCCGGCCGCCCGCCTCCCGCTCTGTTATCTCTGCTCCGAGTGAAGAGAGGAAAGAGAAGAAACGGGAACATCGTGACCCGCAGCGCACACACCAAAGTCTTACTGGCTCGGATCACTCTGCGGGCACTTACTCACAACTGCAAGGGATTATGGGAAATTGGGACATTTTATTGTTTCTGCTCCAATCATCTCTTTATCTG
>RPOG01000794.1:85305-175359 GCA_008086565.1 Thalassoma bifasciatum | reverse complement strand
GCAACCAAATATATGAAAATATATTTATATGTTCCTGTTATTTTTTCTGTGTGAAATTATTGGCAAGTATCTCTCAAGTGTCTGTAGTGACTCATACATTTTCATTTTGTGTGTTTCATTTCTTTTATTTGTGAATAAGATAAATAATTTGATGTTAAAATAACATTTCACATTATTACATTGGTTGTACCACCTGACATGGAAATTGTTCCAGTCACCAATGAAGTGAAAAAACCTTTTTTATCAGTATTTCAGAGAAATCTACAAACTTTTCCACTTGGTCACAAATGTCATTTGGGCTCCTCTGGCTGATGCAGTTTCCTGTTTCCTGTTTTATTCTCTTCACTTTAAAATAAAAGTCTAATGTTACGGTTGCACCACCCTGACATTTGACAAGGTGAAAATTACGGGACAAAAGTTTTTTAAATTTCTCAACAGCTTTAAAATTCTTTTTATTTGCAAAGAATGTTTTATTTAAAAAGGTTCAAGCATAAAATAATGCCAATGTATTTTTAATTTCCATTTACAATAACTGACATTCAATTTTTAGAGTTTAATTACTGTGGATACTTGTCAGGACGGTTGCACCACCTGACATTTTGGGGGTTTGAGGAACCAAAACACAAAAAAACATGTTATATTTTAATAGTTTAAAGATGTGTTCAAATAACACAGGTTTCATAGAATAAAGAAATACATGTGATGAAATACTCAATTCATGATGGAAGGAAATATTAAACTCGGACACAAAAAAAGGGACGTCACCTCATTGACCCATTTATAACATTGAGAAAAAATAATTCAAGAAAAAAAAATGTCACAGATATATGTGATGTTAAAATGAGATCACAGCCGAAAAAGTTTGGAGACCACTGCTTTAAGGCATCAATTTCATTTTTTATTTCAGTTTTTATTGGTATTATATTTGAGTTTTCATCTCTTAATACATGAGTTTCTTCAGATAAAATATGCTGCTGCTAGAATATTCTGTTCTCCCTCTTACTGAATCATTTATTCTCTTCTGCTTTTAAAATTGAATCAGTTAAATTGTTTATTTTCTGCGGGTTTTCTTTGTTTTGTAGAAATTTGCGATGTTGTTAAGTGAGACAGTGTTGTGTGTCTGTGTGTGTGTGTGTGTTATAATTGGATTTGGGGTATTGTGTATTTATGAGCCTCAGTATTACAGGTCAGCAGGTTTACATTAACCCCAGAGTGTGTGTGTGAGTGTGAGTGTGTGTGTGAGTGTGTGTGTGGGTCAGCAGGCACATACGCAATCAGGTGTACTTAAACGAAATTGGCTTCTTTTTTTTTTCTGACGAGTGTGTAAATAATAGACTGACCACTGCATGTTAACTACAGAAACACACACACACACACCTACACACACACACACCTCTGCTCAGACATGCCTCCTTGTTTCAGTGCGAAGGCGCCTGCAGACAGAAGTAACAAGAGGAGACACGACAAAAACAAGACCAAAACAAATCAAAGAAAAAAAAAAGGAGCAGATATGAAATATTGATGTAACTGAGAGAAGAGGAGGAGGAGGAAGAGGAGGAGGAAGAGGAGGATGAGGAGAGGTGAGAAGCTCAAACCTCTTTTTCATTGTGTTCTTGTCCCTGAAGAGAAATGAGGGGAGAAGAGAAATGAAGAAAAGGAAAAGAGGAATGAAGAGAAAGGGCAGAAACATCAGAGCGGTGTGAGCAGGAGGATACAAAGAGAGGAACACATCGACTTCTCTCTTTTAATAATCAGATCTGTTCGTTTTTTTCCACCTCGTGTTTTTTCTTTGTCACCTTTCAGGAGTCAATGTTTTACCCACAGGAGACACAGCTCAGCTCGACCCGAGTCTCACACCTCTGCAGACGAGTTATTAGCTCTGAGTCATTTGGATCGTTTAAGTGGAGACTGACTCAAACATCAGACTTTAACTGTGGAGACTTTCAAACCTTTACATATTATTATTATATTGTAGACAAACCTGAAACTTCCTGTAAACTAAGATCTTTATAAGACATGCTGGTATGATGACATCACCACATTAAAATCTCCAAACTGCTTCATGACACTTCAGGGAGACGGGCCTCAAACACCAAGGTCTACCCACAGCCTCACCCCCAACAGGCCTCCAGGGGGGATCAAGGAGGTGGGTAAAGAGTTGGACCTTTAACCCAACTTTTCTTTGTTGCACTGTTGTTTTAAATGCAACAACCATTGACTGTGTATAGAATGGACAGCGTGGCTCTGCCTGTCAACGTTCTACAATTTTGAAGCCAAAAAACCCAGTTTCTCGAGCCGCCGAAATAAAAACACTTATTCCTTCTTCTTTAGAAGGTTAAGGGTGAATTCCAATTCCTGTCTTAACCCTCAATCTCAAAATGCGCACTCCCGTGAAGTGTAAGTGCTGTCCCGATTCTCAGAAAGTTAAGGTTGAGGGTTAAGTTTGAGGCTGTATCTCCCTCAATACTGAGATTCTCCGACACCACCCTTGGGACTAAGGGAATAATATTTACTAATATTTCTCCAATAATTTGCTAAGATTATAAATAACAAGTCAAGATTTCCACATCACGAGGTATGATTTCTAAATCTTGAGGCAAGAATTATTGTGAATTATTTACAAATCAATGTGAAATATCCAGAAATCTTACATAAATATTTGGAATGTAAATTAAATGTTTCGAAAACCTAACTCAATATTTAGAATCAGGACATGTATTTTTTTACATTTATATATAACATTTAACATTTAGAAAAAACGTTCAACATTTATATACAATATCTGACAAATATATTTCACATATATTTCTCTAAATCTAGATAAAAAGTGATGTTTTAGGGCAAAATGTGGAGAAATGTTGTTTCTTGTTGTGTGTGCAACTTGAAAATGGGTGACCCATTAACTTAAGAGTGAAGTGAACGCGTTTGATTGGTCGGTGTCTACGTCTACAGGTTTGATTCATGTTCTTACATAGCGAGTTTTTGACCCTCATTTCCTTAATAAACGAGAGTAAAGAGACGTTAAATCAGACTTTTTTCAGCTTTGTTACATAAATTATCAAGGAGAAGAAGAAGAAGAAGAGATGAAGGAGTCGGCTGCTTGTGCGTAAACAGATATTTCAGCCTCCGTCATGTAAACTGTGTGTTTTCCTGCCTGTGCTGCTGATTTACACACACATTTAATCAGAGCTCCCCGTTTGATTTATCAGGTCTGTTTCTTCTCAGACTCATTCCTCACTGCAGTCAACACCTCGGCTGCTTCTCTCTGCTGTTCTCGCTGTCTGGAGTCTGTTTGTCTCATTTAAAAGGATAAAATAAAGGGACTGTACGTGGAAAAAAAACTCTGACACAGGATTCTCTTCATGGAGTTTTTCCAAGAAGCCATAAGAGATTCATGTTCTTTGTATCAATGACGTGACGTCCCCTTTTTTTGTGTCCCAGTGCAATATTTCCTTCCATCATGAATTGAGTATTTCATCTGTACATAAAGAAATAAGATACTTTGGACACAATAAACTTGTGTAGAAATTTGATAAGTTTATATTGTACAAAAAAACACAAAACCAAGGAGTTTGGGGGTTTTACAGTCCACCACGTTGGCAGGAGACAAGTATCCACAGTAATTAAACTCTAAAAATTGAATGTCAGTTATTGTAAATGGAAATTAAAAACACAGTGTCATTATTTTATGCTTGAACCTGTTTAAATAAAACATTCTTTGCGAATTAAAAGAATTTTAAAGCTGTTGAGAAATTTAAAAAACTTTTGTCCCGTAATTTTCACCTTGTCAAATGTCAGGGTGGTGCAACCGTAACATTAGACTTTTATTTTAAAGTGAAGAGAATAAAACAGGAAACAGGAAACTGCATCAGCCAGAGGAGCCCAAATGACATTTGTGACCAAGTGGAAAAGTTTGTAGATTTCTCTGAAATACTGATAAAAAAGGTTTTTTCACTTCATTGGTGACTGGAACAATTTCCATGTCAGGTGGTACAACCAATGTAATAATGTGAAATGTTATTTTAACATCAAATTATTTATCTTATTCACAAATAAAAGAAATGAAACACACAAAATGAAAATGTATGAGTCACTACAGACACTTGAGAGATACTTGCCAATAATTTCACACAGAAAAAATAACAGGAACATATAAATATATTTTCATATATTTGGTTGCGCCACCTGACATTTTTGGGTGCTCAAATTAAAAATACTAAAAAATAATGAACCTAAAAACTTTGAAATGTTGGTCAACTACTGAAATCTGTTAGAAAACATAATTCTTCTCTCAGAAATATGTTTTTATCCATTTTCAAAGAACTTTTTAAAAATACGTTTTTAGACCCTCTTTTTGTCATTGACCCANTTCAGAAATCTTGACTTCATATTTAAAAATCTTGACTTCAAATTCAGAAATCTTGACTTTATATATAGAAATTTTTGTTCAAGATTTAGAAATCCTGACAATATTTAGAAATCTTGACTTCATATTTAGAGATCTTGACTTCATATTTAGAAATCTTGACTTCATATATAGAAATCTTGCTTTTATATTTAGAAATCTTGACTTCATATTAAGAAATCTTGACTTCATATTAAGAAATCTTGACTTCATATTTAGAAATCTTGACTTCATTTTCAGAAATCTTGACTTCATATTTAAAAATCTTGACTTCAAATTCAGAAATCTTGACTTTATATATAGAAATTTTTGTTCAAGATTTAGAAATCCTGACAATATTTAGAAATCTTGACTTCATATTTAGAGATCTTGACTTCATATTTAGAAATCTTGACTTCATATATAGAAATCTTGCTTTTATATTTAGAAATCTTGACTTCATATTAAGAAATCTTGACTTCATATTAAGAAATCTTGACTTCATATTTAGAAATCTTGACTTCATATTAAGAAATCTTGACTTCATATAGCAGACAGTTTTATAATCTCATATCTTTAACAGGCAGAAAGGGGCTTTTAAATGTTATTTATGTTTGGATCATAGAAAAAAATCACTTCAAACAAAAGGAGAGTTTTTTGATCTGAAGCTTCTTTGTCATCGTTGAGTGTTTTATGTTTTTTTTTTTCAGGATCTCTAAGAGTCTTAAATAATATTTCCTGTTTAAACTCTTGACAACATTTGCGTAGTTAGGGAACTATTTAAAACCTGTTTACGTAGGAGCTGTGATGCTGCACTTTTAAACACATTCAACACATTTCCGTCCTCACAACAACAACAACAACAACAAGTGGAGAGAAGCTTTGGTGGAGGCTGCGCTCGGCTTTCAGTCTCTGTTGTTTTGACTCAGAAACGAGTCCAGGCCTCCGTCTCTGTCAATCACCGCAGCTGCAGATTGGACATCCTGACGTGCAAACAATAACATCAAATCTGACATTTCTTCCTCTCTCTCTCTCTCTCTCTGTCTCTCTCTTTTTTGTCCATCTGCAGCTCTCTCTTTCACCTCTATGCAGTTTTACAGAGACAGAGAAAGAGAGAGAGAGGAGTCTGGTATCGACAGAGAAACATCTGTGAGTAGTTTTAAAACAGAAAGAGGTGAAGAAAGTGTGACATGAGGTATAAAAACAGAAAGAGCTCAGAATCTTTGTCTGAAAAACAATAAAGGAGAAAAAAAGGTTTATGTAGTTTGAAGGTGGAGACTTTACTGTTTGATGTTTTTTTAAAGAAATCACAGAGAACAATGTTTCATTAATACAGAAGAGAAAGTTTCAGTTTAACCCTTTAAGTCCAAACGTCCTTTACTCCTAAACGGTTCGCACTACCAAAAAATTTCCAACAGCTTCTGAAAGCTGAGACGTTGCTCTTTCAGCCAATATGTGGTTATTACGGTAATTTCACTTTAAAGAAACACACGATTAAACACACAAACCACGGAGCGCATAGATGAGAGGGAGGCACAGAGAAAATAGAGCAGAGTTTTTCCAAAAATGACAAAAAGAAGATCATCACCACTTATAAAACCTCCTTTAAAGCTTCAGAATTACCCTGAGAAAAAAGGAGCAACTTCATGAGAGAAAAGGTAAAGTTAGATGGATGAATGTCAGTAAGAATGAAGCTCTCTCTGTCTAGTTTTTACGTCATATACTTATTTTCATGCATCATTTTTGGCTTGTATCGTGTGGTGACTGTTTTGGAAGGATGTTTTTGTACAATCAGAAAATATTTCAATGTTGACGATACGTAGTAACCTTTGTAGATCAGAGTAACGTCCTGTGTTTGTACTGTATACAAGAATGTGTGTTTTACGCGTCAAGCACAAAATAGCACATGAAGTCTTTTCTAGTGGTAGAAAGTGGTGAAAACAGCAACAAGTAGCATTAAAACTAAGCCTAAGGTGGCAACAATGGCCAAAAAGCAGAAAAAAATGGCAAGAAAATTCTGAGAAACTCTGAAAATAGTCAGAAAGTAGCAAAAAATTGGTTCAAAGGGGAAATAAGATGTGTTAAGTGGCTAACATTAGCAAAAGCAGTCAGGAGTAGCAAAAAAAAGGTAATAATCAAATAAGAATATATCATGGGTTGTTGTCATGATGTAATTAATTTCATTCATTTCCAAAATTGTGTTCATTTAACAACACATAAGATAGGAAACCTAAAAATAAACGCACCATAAATCGCAAATGCAATACAGGGAGAAATAATTACCGTTAGATTATTTTAGCAAATCGTTCAGCCCTACTTTAAATCCATGTTTACACTGTAGGAAATCAGAATACCCCCTCTTTAATGTGACACACAACACCTTTTTGCTCACTCCCTTTGCACCAAACAAGAAGTAAAAGCTGTTGATGAAGCTTTAGAAATTGTGTTGATGTAAAGCAGAGGTAAAAGGAGGACGAGCGGATCAACATTAAAATTCATCTGTTGCTGTTTCTGCAGATTTTTTTAAAGTGGAAACAGCTTCAACGTTCATAGAAAGCTTGAAACACCAGCCTCAACACCGGTCTTGAACGTTGCCATGAACTGTATCATATTGCATGGGATCCTGGGAGGAAGATGTAGCTGTAGTAAGTCTTTATGACATCAAGGCATCAACGCTGTGTCTCCAGAGTGAAGCGAGCCCAGAAACAAAGAGGTGTAGCCAGAGGCAGAGAATTCAGAATTAAAAATAAATAGCAGGTTCATGGAAGTTCCCCTTCTCGTCTACTCTCTTTACCAAAATCAAGAAAAGGCAGAAAAAAAAAGAAATCCACATTTTTGAGAGATGAACACAGGGGAGTCTTTTGACTTCCATGTTTTAGTTGCATAGCAACAGTGTTCTCACATGTTTAATCACTTGTAAGGCAAGTGTATTATGTACTCCACTTCCCCTGTCAAAAGAAACTTCAAACGCTCGTTTGAAGGCAGAAATCTTCCACAAGAAGCTGGAATATTAAATGATTCACTTCTTGAATGGAAATGGTTTCAGTGAAAGTGGATGCAGAATGGAAATGTTTATTCATCACAGCCAAAAGCTGCAATAAAAACGATGAACAGGGTGTCGGTAAAGTGAAACCAAAACTCCAGACGATATATAAAGTGGTTTCTGTGACAGTACCGCATTGGAAATGTTGCTCAATCTTACCTTACAGAAAGATTCACTATAGGTCTTATTACCACCTATGCTATGAAAAAAGATGCTCGAGTGTTTTGCCAATGGAAGCCGCATTTATCTCCATTCATTCAGGACAGGAAGCACTCTTTAAACTCCAAATTAAAACAGTGGGCAGCATCAAAATGTCTGATTGTTCTTCAGTTATATGTCTGAAATGATGCTCCACCCTGGACTCAGGATTCTATCTTTACAGAGCGGCTGGTGTTCTGGAGTAAAGAGTGACCGTGCTAACTGGAGACCTTCAGCTGAACGTTACAGTGATTGTTGACTGACGGACACAAGTTAACAGGGTCACACTTTACTCTGGAACACCACAGGCGTCTGAGGCTGTGAGTTATTAAATGTGTTTGTGTATCAGCTTCAGTCAACAATATTTGACTGTGAATAAGTCATATTTGCCAATGAAACCCTGAATCCACTTTTTACTCTGTGGAGTTCATGAAAAAGTTGGTTTGAAGTCAAGGTGACCAATGCGGAGAGTAAATGATAGGAAGTTTAAAGAAATGGATTTCATGTTCACATGGAAACTGCAGCATATTACCAAACTATTAACTACTATTATCAACTATTATCAATCCGAAAAGACGCAATCATCATTATAACTCTTCATTACTGATGTTTCATATCTGTCCCTCTCATTGCATTCGCACACATAATGTGTGAAAGGCATCGCTGCAGACAGCTCTCTCCCTCTTTTACCTGCAACATATTTTCTTAACCTTTTTGTACATGAGCCTCCTGGTGAGTTGCAGTATTTGTTTTCTGCAATAACAGCCGATTACAAAGTGTTTATGTTACACCTACTTACTTAAAGTCCAATATCTGACATGAATTGATTTTAGCCAGTCCAAAAACGTCAATTTTGGGAACCAAAAAAACAAAATGTTGACATACTTTTTGATTGTGGAACAATTCTGATTCAAAAACATCTTTGATGTTTAGTCTACGACAGTGATTCCCAACCTGTGGGTCATGGCCCCCTGGTGGGCCGTAAAGGTATTGCAAGTGGGCCGCCAAGTCATTTTAAAAATAGTATGATTTTTGTTGGGGGGTTAGTACGCAAGTATACAAATATACAGAATAATGTTCATATATGGAAAAAAAACTCTTTAAGAAGGCATGTTAGAGCCTAATATGTCACAACTGCCTGAAATGTAAGTAAAAAAAAATGTAATAACTTGTAATAAGGTGTTGCATTAGGGCAAAAAGTAAAAGTTATCACGTTTTGAGCTCAACATCTGTTACATTATTGACCAATTACTTCATTTGGGGTTTTATTAATGTTATTATTATTTTATTACTTTACAGGCTTTGTGCTTTTGTAACAAAATGGACCAATAATTACATTTCGGGCTGTTGTTAAAAATTAGCCTCTAACAAGGAATTGTATAGTAGGGCTAAAAGATTTATAGTTTTCCGATCGAAATACCAATTTCAGACATGACAGTCATGTGATCACCAAAGCTATGATTTATTTTTTTTACATTATTTTGAAAAGTTAAGAGTCAAAGATGTTTTGTTTTGTTCTTTAGTCATTATGACCAAAAATATGGTTAAGAAGTTCAGTTTATAAATAACAAGAATTGTATTTAAAATCCAGACTCAGTGGAGGTGTTAGAGTCAGGGTTTTGGGAAAAGTCAAAATTCGTCTAATATCAACATATTTTCAATATTTGCCTTTTATGTAATAATTTTGTCTTTATTTCTCATAACTCCGACTTTTTGTCTCAAACATTTTCAAAATGTTTACGTTTCATTTTAAAAAATCTGGCTTTTTATCTTCGATTATTCTTAATCTCAAAATTTTTACCTTGAATGTGAAAATTCACACTTTTTTTTTGTCAATGTTTTAGTGATTTCTTAAGATTTTGAATTTTTTTATATCAAAATTTTGACTTTTTACCTTAAAATATTGACCTTTTTCTACACGTTAGAAACAATTCTTACCTTCAGTTTTCACTCTCGCATTCGAGTAAAAGCTTCTGATGTTTCAATGGTTTGATGTAATTTTCTGTCAAGTTTGTAAATGTGTCTATACATTGTGAAAACTTCACTGAAGCTTGATCTGAAAAAAATCGTGAAACAGATTGAAATCCCAATATCTGCCAGAAAAATCACAATTAGATCTTTTTCTGAGATCGTTCAGCCCTATTGTATAGCCTCCGCTCATGAGGTGGGCCGTAAACATTTTTGAGACTTAAAAGTGGGCCCCGAGTCAGAAAAGGTTGGGAACCACTGTTGTACAAGTTAAATGTGGTTCCTGGGAGGTTCAGGTCGTCCAGTCCTGACTGCACTGATTTTAGCTCTAAAAACAATACACGTGCTGGATGGCAGCAGCTGTTGTGGATGGAATTTAGGCTTCATTTTCGTCCAACAAGAGGAGGTGGCGGCTCATTCTCTGTCTGCTCTTACAGTTAAACTGATCAGGGCTCAAAGGGAAGAAAAATGTGTTTTTGATTTTCTGACACGGACTCTGAATTCACACTGCAGGCCCTAAAACAGTCCCTTTGTCCTTACATTTGGAGGGTTTTCTTCTCTCTCATACACACACACACGTGCAGACACACACACACACACACATCCTCGCGCACACAAAGCAAAATCCAGAGAGACAGATCAGAGCTCGTGTGAGTTCAGAGAGCTCAGAGAGTGAAAACCAGAATCCACAGTGATACAAGCGTTCCTCTGGGCCTGAAACACAGAGTTCACACACTCCAGGAGAACGTGTCTGAATGTGTTTGTATGAACCAAAGGAAGAGACTGAACAAGAGGGAGGAATCTGTGTGTGTGTGTCTGAGTGTGTGTGTGTGTGTGTGTGTGCACCTGCAGGGAACACGCTAATAACATGCACCACTGGAGCGCACACGGAGATAAACTAACAAACGCTCCGTAACCCTGAGTCTATGTAATGTCCCAGATTACACATCTATATCTCATAGATCTATATCTATAATTAATCTATACACCTGCATCTATCCAACTCTGGATCTGTGCATCAATCAATCACCTGCACAGAAACCATAAGGAGGCAAAAACTGAAAAATGCGAAACCCTTAAAGAAGGCGTGAAAAGAAATGTTTGGAGGCCACAGATGAACTTTCCGCGTCTGTAATCCATCGATGACATTTATTCTGCAGCCAGCAAAGGCGGCACATGAAGAAAATAAAGCAATTCAAAACGGAGGGAGGGGGAAAAAACACACAACACACACGTGACCGCGCTCCCATCCTCTCTGGAGTTTTCACACCATGATACGACACTTTTACTTTGCACGAATCAACAAGCGGCTTAGTGTGTTTGGTCAGCTGCAGGAAAAAATAATCCCCAATTATTTTGGTCAATTTGACTTCATGATTATGTAACACAGTTTCTCTGTCGTCCTGGCTCTTGTTGATCTCTTAACACGCAGCAGCTCGGCTGAGTGTGAGTCTGTGTTTACGCGTAAACAGAAGAAACTACTTTCAAACCGCTGCTTTTCTCCTGAGTCGACTGTTTAGTCAAATCTTGAGGAATGAAGTCGTGTCGTTCTCTAATGCAGACACTTTATCGTGAATGTTGGCTCAAAACAGCTGCACAAGATCACCTGTAAGTCCACAAATATACCCACAATCCATTTCTCTGAGAAATTAAACAGCAGCTAGAGCTGACTCCAAAGCAAAGCTACTGCCTTAAAGGTTTCTTCCGTTCTACTTTCTAAAATTATAACTTTTAATCTCATAATTATGACTTTAATTTCTCAAATTTACAACTTCTCATCTGATAATTTTGACTTTTTCCTTCATTATTTTACTTCCTATGTCATAAATTCCACTTTTTATCTCATTATTTCAACTTTTTATCGTACAATTGTGATTTCTTTTTCTCAAAATTATGACTTAAAGTGACAGTGGAGAATCTATGCAGTGGATTACAGCAAATCCTTGAGCTGGAGGACTCCAACAAAATGTCGTGCATTTGTTTTGACATTTTATTGATAGACTCTCAGGTTTGAACAGATCACTGAAGAATAACTGCTGCATGTGGAAGGAAATGAATTTAAGCACAGACAGCTTAAACCATCTTTTAGCCTTTAACTGATGTCTTAGCCTTTAGCTTGTTTTTAAGCCTCTAGTTTGTGTTTTGGTCTGTACTTCATGTTTTAGCCTTTAGCTTTTATTTTAGCCTTAAGCTTGTGTTTTGGCCGTTAGTTTTTGTTTTAGCCTGTAAAGTGTATTTTAGCCTAAAGCTTGAGTTTTGGCCTCTAGCTCCCATTTTAGCCTTTAGCTTGTGCTAAAGCATCTAGTTTGTGTTTTAGCCTGTAGTGTGTATAATAGCCTTTAGCTTGTGTTTTGGTCTGTACTTCATGTTTTAACCTTTAGCTTGTGTTTTAGCCTTTACCTTTTATTTAAGCCTTAAACTTGTGTTTTGGCCATTAGTTTGTGTTTTAGCCTGTAGTTCATGTTTTGACCTTTAGCTTGTGTCTTAGCCTTAAGCTTGAGTTTGAGCCTCTAGCTCCCCTTTTAGCCTTTAGCTTGTGTTAAAGCCTTTAGCTTGTATTTTAGCCTGTAGCGTGTATTTTAGCCTTTAGCTTGTGTTTTAGCCTGTACAGTATTTTAGCCTTAAGCTTGTGTTTTGGCCATTAGTTTGTTTTTTAGCCTGTAGCGTGTATTTTAGCCTTAAGCTTGAGTTTTGGCCTCTAGCTCCCATTTTACCCTTTAGCTTGTGTTTAAGCCTCTAGTTTGTATTTTAGCCTTTAACTTGTGTTTAAGCCTCTAGTTTGTATTTAAGCCTTTAGCTTGTCTCTTAGCCTTTAGCTTATATTTTAGCCTTTAGCTTGTGTCTTAGCCATTAGCTCAAAATTTTAGCCTCTAGCTCCAATTTTAGCTTTTAGCCTGTGTTTTAGCCTCAATTAATTTTTTAGCCTTTAGCTCAAGTTTTAGACTGTAACTTGTTTTGTAGCCTCGTGATTGTGTTTTAGCCTTCAGCCCATGCTCTTTCACTCTCTTTCTTAGTTTTCTTAAGCGCTTTAGTCCATTTTTCTGTCGAACAGTTTTCAGCAAAAGAGGAACTTAGATCTCACTGTTAAACTTTTTAAACTCAGCTGGTGTGGTGTTGTCATGGAGACTTTAAAAAGCTGTAAATCAATCCTGTCCAGTCTGACGCAATGACTGTATATAGAATGGACAGCGTGCTTCCTCCTGTCACCGTTCTACGTTTTTGAAGCCAAAAAACCCCGTTTCTCTAGCCGCCATTGTGCAGCCAGAGTCTGTGCAGTAGAGAATTTCCGGTGGAGCCAAGTAAAAAAGAGAAATTAAAATATTTATTTCTTCTTCTTCAGAAGGTTTAGTCTCCTTTTGGCTCTTTCCCGAAGTTTCTCAAATCCCCGGTAAAACCTACTCACGAACTACAGCTGTCAACTATCGTAAAACGAAACTTATATTGCGGTTTTTAACGTCCAATAACTAATAAGAAACTAACTTCTCAGAAAAAAAACACCTGAACACCATGCAGCCAAATGACATCATCATACCACCTTAGTTTAAGGATGAGAGAAACGTTTCTACGAGGTATCGTAATTTATTAAGTTTTCCCGGCTCATATCTGGAATACATGGAGAGGCGGGGCTTATGACCTATACTGCAGCCAAACACCAGGGGGCGGGGCATCTGCTGGAGGCTTCAGTTTGAGCCGAATGTTGTTACGTCCACTTATTATACAGTCTATGATCCGACCTGATTGGGAAGCTGAGAAATAGCACTCAAAAATAACCTATTTTGGTGCTTATAATCTGATTTTAAATTGTAGATTTAGAAGAACGAGGAAATACAGAAACTGCAAACTAAAGCTAGATACTGTTGATTTACAGTGAGTGGATTTATGAATTTCAAATGCACCCAGAAAGGAGTTTGTCCTGCCAAAAAGAGAAGCAGGTCAGAAATGGTTTTATATGAATCATCACCAAAAAAAAAAAAAAAAAAAAATCAAAACATAAGTCTCACAAAGGTTTGGAGATCCCTTATTGATATCTTAAAGCAGGGATTTCCTCTGTGAGAATCTCGACCCTTTGGCTGCTTAATTATTCGAATTGAAAGTCTTAATGTAAAGATTGTGGAGTCATTTGAGGTAAATCGCTGTTGTTAGTTCGTCGTGAATGGACAGACCTTGGCATACGCTGCTCAAGCTGTAATGCTTTAAAGGAGGAGGCTTTAAAATACGAAGACTTGACTCCAGCCTCGACCACCAGCTGCTCAGACTCCTCTCCCCAGCAGGGAATCACTCCTCAGTCATGTTCAGTAAGTGCCAGACTCTGCAGCTGCACATGAAGAAGCATATAGACGGAGAAAAAGCACGTAGGAGCCCTCAGGAGAGAGGCAGCTCCTTTTCTCTCCGTCTAGTTTTAACCGAATCAAATCATAAAAATCCTCCGTTCAGCAGCAACAATGTTAAAATACAGACTGCTTTCCCAATCCATCAGCTGATAATGATCCCATTCAGAACGGTAAAGTGGAGATATTGTGACTGAGCAGTTAATTTGGAGCAAAGGGCTGTAAAACAAGATGACTTTGTGGATCCCTGAGGAGAAACTGGGTCATTACTGCAGCTCTGAGCCTGCGAGCGAGCCGCGAGGACGAGGAAGACTCTGCCGAGGAGGCTTTTATTCAACACTCTGCTGGAACCAGATACGAAGAGAACAAATTTAGAGTTTTTTTTTTTACATCTCTTCTGTTTGCATTCGTCTGTGCATCACTCAGGGAAAAAGACCTCACCTCCGCTTCGGTTACACTCGCTCTTTAAATTCTGATTAAATCGAAAATTTCCCGTTCGCTAATACGACGGGATGCGATCATCACGTACTGTCTGTTGTTGACGTCTGCCTTATTTATTCAAAACAGCTGTGTGACCTAAATAAAAGTGATGAATACATACTGCGTGTCCTCCTCAAGCAACACCTCTCACAAACAACCCGATGAGAACATTCCTCTCCTGAAATTGGATTTCTGTCTGCGGTTTGGTTCTGTGGAGTTATTTTAGTTCAGGAACAAGTCAAAGCAGCCTATATTTACCACATTAACCAGGAAGTGGTAGTTTTCTTCAAACATTCATAGCATTAGGACGCTTCATTCTTCCTAACTGATTATTGTTGCAACACTAAGCTGTGTTTATGATTTATTGATTGACATTTCGATGCCCTTTCGCAAATTCCTGACTGATGACCGACGTTGTGGCTGGGATATAACTTCTGTTTGAGGTTTAACAGTCATAAACACGAGTTCTCGCCCATAGAAACATGTTTCACGGTGACGAGCATCTCTCTCTCTGCTTCGTGCTCTTTGGTTCCAAGCTGCATCATATTTCTATCAATAACCAGACAGTTTGATTTGTTTTCATTTTGAGCCTTTGTCTCCAAACTTGTGCAGAACTGCTGCTCCTTTTTGGCTCTTTATACAGCAAGGAAAGAACAGCTATCACAATGTACACTGAGGATGTGTTCATCCAATGCAATGTTCTACTAAAACTGTATTTTTAGCCCGTTTTAAGAGATGGAAAATTATAGATATACACTGCCTGGCCTGGATTTAACAAAGTAAATATGTCATTGACTTTCAACCTGTGGTCCGGGGCCCCAAGTTGGGCCGTGAAGGTATTGCAAGTGGGCCGCCAAATCATTTCCAAAATAATATTATTTTTTGTGTGTGTTTGTTTTTTTTTTTTCTTTCTATGGGGGCATATAAAGTTCAAAACATACAAGATAATGTATGAAATGTTAAAATTCAGTTACACTTTAAAGGATATTGAAAATACTCAAATGATTATGTATAAATGGTGGTCTGAGAGGGCATTATGTGGCTCCCATATTTATGGAACGGGAGGGGCCGCAGAAAATTTTGAGATTTTAGAGTGGGCCCTGAGCTGGGAAAGGTTGGGAACCTCTGAAATATGTACAAGCCTCCTATTGGATAATTACTACATGGGAGATTATCTCTCAGCATGAAACAAGTTATTTAACCCCAGCTGATGTGATGAGGAACTTCTTATTCGTTAAGTGGACCTGTGGAGAAAAACACATCCCGTGGTCGTGGAAAAGATGTTAGTCTGTTGAAGAAGGGTCAAATTATTGACGTCAAGCAGAGAAAACATCTAAGGAGATTGATGCAGAAACGACTAAAATTGGGTTAAGAACTGTCCAACGCATTATTAAAAAGTCCTGAATCACTTAAGTGTTTGGCCGATTCAAATTGAAAAAAAACCCAACAACAGTAGAACTCAGGGGTATGTTTAAAGTGAAAGTAAGAGCATTTCCACACGCACAATGCAAAGAGAACTCAAAGGGATTTGGGACTGAACAGCTGTGTAGCTTTAAGAAAACCACTTATCAGTGAGGCTAACCGGAAAAAAAGGCTTCAGTTTGTTAGGGAGCATAAAGATTGGAATCTGGAGGAATAAATGAAGAAGGTCATGTGGTCTGATGAGTCCAGATTTACCCTGTTCCAGAGTGATGGGCTCATCAGGGTAAGAAGAGAGGCAGGTGAAGTGATGCACCCATCATGCCTAGTGCCTACTGTACGAGCCTGTGGGGGCAGTGCTATGATCTGGGGTTGCTGCAGTTGCTCAGGTTCTGCAACATTATGTTCCCAAAGAATGAGGTCAGCTGACTACCTGAAGATACTGAATGACCAGGTTATTCCATCAATGCATTTTTTTCTTCATATTCCAAGATGACAATGTCAGGATTCATGGGGCTCAAATAATGAAAGAGTGGTTCAGGGAGCATGAGACGTCTTTTTCACAGAGTCCAGACCTTAACCCCATTGAGAATCTTTGGGATGTTCTGGAGAAAACTTTGTGCAGTGGTCAGACTCTTCTATCACAATCACATTGCACACTGAGGATTTGCAAAAATAATCTAATTGCAATAATTATTTCCTACACTGCAATTAGGATTTAATCTAAGTTCCCATCTTATGTTTTAAAGCAAAAACATTGTAGAACATGAACAGTTACATTAATTACAGCACAACAACAACAACTACCACTACAACTGGGACAGATTTTTGTCCATTTTAGTCACTTTTCACTTCTTTTTTGGCCACTTTTGGAATACTTTTTTTAATTCCTTCCCACTATTTTCCAAGTTCACTCCCAATTTTTGTTGTTTTTGCCCATTGTGGCACTTTTTACTCTTTTTTTCCCCACTGTTAGACCATATTTTTTGTAAGAAACTGACTATTTTCCAAGTTTAATTCCAGCTTTCTTGCCATTTTTGTTGACTTTGGCAATTTTTTTGTTTCTCAGCGTTTCGTGAGTTTTTCACTGTTTTGCGACACTTTTTCACAATTTCTGTTATTTCCTGAATTTTTAAAAAATTTCCTCCAAATTTTTAATAATTTAAATTTAAATTTAAAAAATTTTAACAATAATTTTTGTTGCTTCTTGACCATTTTAGTCACTTTTTCTGCCACTTTTTGACAATTTTTTTTGCCACATTTTGAGTATTTCCAGGTTTTATTCCAATTTAAATGTAAATTTTTGTTGCTTTTTGGCAACTTTTACTCCCGCAAACTATGTTTTATTGCTACTCTTTACTGTTTTTGCCTCTTTTTACCACTTAGATTGTTGCTTTTTTAAAGGTAGTTTTTCACAGTTTGGTTGAGCAGGGTTGAGTAACTCTGGTGTAGAACAGAAAACATCTGCTGCAAAAAAAGTTGCTGATATTCTGACACACTTCAGGTTATGGAAACATTGCACTGTCTGGGATTAGAATATTGCAATAGGACATATTGCAATTTAATCTAATTTGCGATTAATTGCCCAGCCCTGAGCAATAATAGGACAATTATAAAACTAAGTCTTAGCTCTAAGATTGCTTTTTATGTACTGTCCATGTGGATTAAATTTTATTTTATCTTAAAACAATACCAATTCTGACCACAGGTGTCACTGCAATCAACACTGACTGTATATTCCTCACAGAGCCTTTAAAAAGATCTGTGAATCCTAAAATAAGCTCAGAACTAAGCTTCAGAGAATCTTTACATTCAGATTCAGATTTATTCCTCTTCTGCGTTTTCTGAAATTCCCTCCCGGTCAGTTTTACACCAACAAACTCTGCATTTTCAAACCCTCAGCCTCGACTCTAACACGTTCCCGTCTGACATCTCGTCTGCGTGTTTTATGAATCGGTCTCAGAGTTGAGCTGTGTGTTTCCTCCAGGGGCTGAAAGCTGTTTCAGGGGGGGTCAGAGGTCACAAAAATTATGCTGCATGTCACAATTACACAACAAATAACTGATGATATATTATGCAACATGACTCGACGCGGCGAGAGCAGCCAATTATTTCACAATGAATAAATAAGTGTGTGTAGGCTGCGGTTTGGAGATGAATCTATATTTAATGTTGTTGTTTAAAGAGTCAGAATGTGTTAATTCACAAGAGCACGGATGATGTGATGTTAACTGTAGCTTTTAGTGTGTGTGTGTGTGTGTGAGGAGCCTTTCATCTGCCTCTATGAATTCATTATCTATACATAGTCACACACTTCAGTGCGTGAGTGTGTCCACCTGCAGGGCACATGCTAATAACATGCAGCTCACACACATTAACTGGGCATGTGCAGAGAGTGTATGCTGTCCTACATTCAACACACACACACACACACACACGATGAGGGAATGTTGAAAGAGAGAAGGATGAGAAGCACGTATCAGACATTTCAAACTTTTAAACACCAACATCCCAGCGCCTCGGACCCCCCGCTGAGAGGATTTTAGGTTAACGACAAGAAGCAGAGGCAGAGAGACACTGACTTTGCATAGAGAGAGAAAGAGAGAGAGAGAGACAGATCAGATGACAGGGGCAGCTAGCAGGAAATGCTACATTCCTTCACACATNTTCTTCACCAACAAAACTTAATTAGTGAAAGAATCACTCAGATATCGATCACAACAACGTGGACGTCCTACCTGTTTGGGGTCGTTACGTCACATCCTGACGCCCGTACCCTGAATATTCACTCTCCTTTCCACCAGAGGAATCCAGAGTTCAAACATATCAAAAGTGTTGTTTCATCAAATTATTCCAAGTGGTGAAATTTCTCCTGTAAAGTTTGTTGTTTGTCTGTCTGTCGTGTCCGTTCTCATCAATAACAGCAGCTTCACAGTCTTAGAGCATTTCCTCCTCAATGTGAATCTGACAAAGCTGCAAGTGTTTGACTTCCTTAGGGCTCTAGCTGCAAGCCAAAAGTGACCCCAAAATTTTCTGTTGAGTTTTCATCCCAGGATAGCTTGTGATAGCCAACAAGTGCACCCTGCTTGACTGGACAATAGTGCACGGTGGTCTCGCGCAAAAGCTCTATTAGAGGGTTGTTTGTTGGCTAACCAGCCACCATACTGTTCACACAAAGCCAGCTGTAGCCATTTAGATCATTGGCGAGACCTTTTTTAATGCTGTGCGTCTTCATTCACATTCATGAGTGCAACAGAAGCGGTAAAAACCATGACAGGGAGCTACAATTTCATGAGTTTTGTCGAACCTTTTCACAAGGAGAGAAAAGTTGACAACAAAGAGGACACTGAGCACTGATGAAGCTGGTTTTGTTTGCACAGAGTTTTCGAACGAGCGCGTGGACAGTGAGTACAACTCTCTCACTCCTATAAGGTTTTACCTAGAAAGCTCAAATTTCACCCAGATGTAGATGACAAGGTGTAGAAATGATGTGGTGGATGTTTTATGTCTGACATGAAACATCTTGGAGTTAAAGCTGTTAAAAAATTGGTTGGGGAAAAAACTGTTTCAGCTGCATTTATCCTAATGTGGACTTAAGCTTCATATAAAAACATGACATTTTCTGAAACTAGAGACTTTTATCTTTCAAATGAGGTGTCACTGATGAATTTTGACCTTATGGTTCTACAGTTAAAAGCTCTGAATCATAGCGTGGTAAATAGACCAGAATTATATGGGAACAAAAGGGTTAACTGGGCATGTGCAGAGAGTGTATGCTGTCCTACATTCAACACACACACACACACAGTGTGCTACTCCCTTACAACTTTCTCTCTTCCTACTCTTCGTGCATAGTCTGTAAAGTTTGAAAATTTGTGGTTGTAGGGTCGCGGAGCCTGGGGGGCGACTCTCCTAAAATCCAATTGCTGTTCTTCGTCTCCGTCTCTGACACTGACTTTGCATAGAGAGAGAAAGAGAGAGAGAGAGACAGATCAGATGACAGGGGCAGCTAGCAGGAAATGCTACATTCCTTCACACATACCAAACACACACACTCACACACACACACACACACACACTAGGAAATTTGATTGACGGCTCCCTCAAGGGCTGTAGTGAATAATTCAGAGAGAGTCTGACGGACCTACAGACAGGAGAGCACACACAGAGAGACAGACCGTCAGTCACACACACACACACACACACACACACACACACACAGGCTGAGCAGCAGACAGACAGACAGACAGACAGACAGACAGACAGGATCATCAAAACTTCCCTCCAGGCAGATTTTTATTCACAATCGATAACTTGTAACTTAAAATGTAATTGAGTACACGTAAGTAGCGGCGTCTGGAAATTTAAGAAGTTCTGTGTCTAAAACTTTAAGTTACACAAGGAAGTGGACGACGCTGGCGGCCGTCCCTCTTTTCAATGTTTGGTTTGTAGCCGACTTCTATAGTTGTTGTAGTCTGAGGAGTTTCAAGTTGTTTTGTCGTTTCCTGTTTTCAGAACTCTCATCTGGAGTAAAACTACATTACGCAACTTTTGACACAATTCTATGTACTTATTATTTATTTCAGCTTTTCTAATTTTCTGTATTTGGGTCAATGACGTGACGTCCCTTTTTTTGTGTCTGAGTGCAATATTTCCTTCCATCATGAATTGAGTATTTCATCACATGTATTTCTTTATTCTATGAAACCTGTGTTATTTGAACACATCTTTAAACTATTAAAATATAACATGTTTTTTTTGTGTTTTGGTTCCTCAAACCCCCAAAATGTCAGGTGGTGCAACCGTCCTGACAAGTATCCACAGTAATTAAACTCTAAAAATTGAATGTCAGTTATTGTAAATGGAAATTAAAAATACAGTGGCATTATTTTATGCTTGAACCTTTTTAAATAAAACATTCTTTGCAAATAAAAAGAATTTTAAAGCTGTTGAGAAATNAAAAAAATCAAATTTTATGGCTATGTTTGCATGGAAAACTGCCCTTGTTAGTTTGTTCTAAAATCTGTCACATATATTGAAAAATGAAAAATGCTCATTTGGAAATAGGAAAAAGAATGAATGGAAGGTACATGGACTGTTCCACCCAGGTAAAAGGCTGGAATATTTAAAAAAAACATGCATTATCAAGCACTGACTTCACTTTTCTAAATAAAGTGAATTGAAAATGTGCTGTAAAATGCAGCTGAATGAATTTGAAACCCTGAGTAGAAAAGCTTTGAAAGCTGCGAGTCTCCCTCTGAACTGTCCAACACTCAAACAGCAGCGAAGCATTTCTAACCTCCAACCTGAACTAAAACCTGGTGATAAGAAACGAACTGTTGGAGTCGAGGAGCTGAGTGAGAGTCGTACTCAGGTGGAGCGTTAAGATGGATAAATGAAACTCTCTCTAGCTGGGTTTCCATTCCAGTTTTTCGCAAAAAAAAAAGCGATATTCCTAAAATTTCGACAAACCATATTTGCGCTTTGAACGCGTTTCATTGAAGGTTGTTCTGGGCAGGAGCGTACGTAACTCTAGTTAAAGACAATCCTGCAAGATTTCACTGCTGGAAGATGGGCGCTCAAAAAAAGTTTCTATCTCCTTATAAAGATACAGATGTTAACTTTTAGGGTTTTCACGTCAGCGTCTGTCTCTGTGTAAATGTTTGGACTGAAGCTCGAACCTTGTTCCCGAGAAGCCGTCAGACTTCAGAGATGAGAAAGTGAGGGGCGTTTTGTTCTTACATGAGCGTCTGTCTGCTTTTAAATGACTTCACCTCACCGTCCACCTCTCAGTCTGCGTCTCTGTCTCACTCTTATGAATCCCTCCCTGATTCCCCTAAAGGCTGCTGGGATTAGACCCCGAGGGCTCAGAAAGGCAGAGAAACTTCTGGAGGCTTGTCAGACCGAACAAGTTTGAACGGAGAGAAAATAATAATAAAATAAAAAGGTTAAATTAACTCAATAATATCCTTTCTCACTTCATCCTTAGTGGATTCTTTCAAGCTGAGATGAAATAAGCTGCTCATCGTCTGTAAATGAACAAGGACAGTGAATATTTTCTGCTTTTTAATCCTGCAAAAACAACTGATTACTTCTTTAACCAGGCGATGATTAACAAGTTTTCTCTTTCCACACTTGGACGTCTCACCTGTGGGTTTGTTTGTGTGTGTGTGTGTGTGCTGTTAATATCTCCTCACTCTGGACAGAGCTGTTTTTTTTTCCTCCACTGCAGCTTGTTTTTGTTTCACAGTACAAGATGAAAAATCGAAGAGCTTCAAATTGTTCCAGAGTCCAAAAACAAACACCAATAAAGCGACTTATTGTTCCTACATTGCACACAATTCAGCCGCGTCCCTGCAACAGATCTTTGTCCTCTCTGAGTCTGATGTATCTGCAGCTCAACACAAACCAAAAGCATCATCCAGAAGTCCTGCACACAAATTAAATTAGCACCAAATCATAATGATTATAATGTATCCAACTGTGCTTGTACATAGAGAAGCTTCTGCACATAACATCCAAAAAAATCACCCACCTGCCCATTGATGCAATTCTGTATTTTTTCCATGCAATCCTTCACTGTTTACACTGTAAAATGTGATTTTGCACATTTTTATTCCAGAATATTATTCTATATAAATATGACAAAAGATTACTGGAGTTGTTGTGATAACCCTTAAATATAAGTGGGCACTGTCTCAGTTTCAATTTGAAATTCCATGTCCAAATACATCACTAATGAACATTGACTTGACAATCACTTTATCCCCTCCCAGCTGTTTAGTAAAGCTACAGCTTTCAAGTTATACCCAGAATGCCTTTGTGAGTCGTAACCATAGACTGTATAATAAGTGGATGTAACGACGTTCGGCTCTAACTGGAGCCTCCAGCAGATGCCCCGCCCCCTGGTGTCTGGCTGCAGTATAGGTCATAAGCCCCGCCTCCACATGTATTCCAGATATGAGCCGGGAAAACTTAAAAAAATTACGATACCTCGTAGAAACGCTTCTCTCATCTTTAGGCTAAGGTAGTATGATGATGTCATCTGGCTGCATGATGTTCAGGTGTTTTTTTTCTGAGAAGTTAGTTTCTCATTAGTTATTGGACGTTAAAAACCGCGATATAAGTTTCTTTTTACGATAGTTGACAGCTGCCGTTCGTGAGTAGTTTTTACCGGGGATATAAAAAACTTCAGGAAAGAGCCAAAAGGAGACTAAACCTTCTGAAGAAGAAGAAATAATTATTTTTATTTCTCTTTTTTACTCTGCTCCATCGGAAATTCTCTACTGCGCAGACTCTGGCTGCACAATGGCGGCTAGAGAAACGGGGTTTTTTGGCTTCAAAAACGTAGAACGGTGACAGGTGGAAGCACGCTGTCCATTCTATATACAGTCATTGGTCGTTACCCACAATGTTGTTACAGTCAAGACTAGGGCTGAAAGATTTATCGTTTTTTGATCAAAATGGCGATTTCAGACATCACGATCATGTGATCGCCAAAACTGCAATTTTTTTGCTCCTGACTGACCCAGGATCTTTAGTGTCAGCTGTTTCACACACACGTGTTTAAGTATAAAACTGTTTGGAAATATTCCTTTTTTTCCATTGGGATTGTTGAATCTCGTTTTTCTTATTATCGCTTATTTAATTTTGTTTTTTTAAATTGTTTTGTATTTTATCTTTTTTAACATAAAACAGTTATTTTGCACTCAATTGTTTTTGAAAGTTAAGAGTCAAAGATGGCTCTTGTTGTTCTTCAGTCATTAAAACTAAAAATGCAATTAAAAAGTCCAGTTAAAAAATAGCAAGAGCTGCATTTAAAGTTCAGACTCAGTGGAAGTGTTTGACTAAGGGTTTTAAGAAAAGTCAAAATTTGGCTATTTATCTAAAAATCTTCTTTGTTTTTCTTCAAAATTTTGCCTTTTGTCTATTAATATTGTCTTAATTTCGTATGGTTTAACTTAAATCTTAGAATTTTGACTTTTATATCAAAATTTCCGCTTTTCATCTCAAATTTTGCCTTTATCTTAAAATTTTGACCCTTAATGTGAAAGTTAGACTTTTTTCACATAATGTTGGATTGATTACATAAAATTTGGATTTTTTTAAATCTCAAAATATTGACTTTTTGTCTTGATGTCACCTTTAATGATGTCACCATCATTTTTGTCATTTTTGTCTGAACAGTCAAGACGCAAAAAGAAAAGGTCAATCTGCAACCTAATGTTGATTTTTCAGACTTCAAACGTCCTCTTTTATATCCTATCAGTGTCTTTCATCCGGCTGTCAAAGAGCTCAGTAAATTAGACGTCACACACTTATAAATGCACCGAGTTATTAACAAGATGGAGTCAGAAACCTTCTATCCATGTGGGACGTTGGTTTAGCCACGAAGACAAGCTCTGTAAAGATTAATCAGCGTAAAATATCCGCTTTCACATCAAAGCCATCCACAGAAGCAGAAAGATGACAGAGGTTGCAGAGGAAGCTGACATTTTCTCTTTACACTCTTTCTTCCAACATGGCCGCCAATCACCGGTTACCCCCGGGAACCGTTCGACGGAGCGCCTGAATGACAGGCCTCCAAATTAAAATGAAAAGTAAGAGCAATAATCATTCAGTCACTTCATTTGTGAATGAGGGAAAGCTCCCAAACACACACGCACACACACAGAAAGAGGGAGTGATTCAGCGTGTTGAAGCTGCCAGTTCGCCACTCGGGCTGATTATTAGCGCACACAGCGAACGGAGGAACCACCTGAGCTGAGTGACCATTTGGAACCAATTCAATCACCTCACTCTGGGACTGATTGATCTGGTCTGGCACAGGAAGGGGCCGATTGGATTGTTTATAAAACTGCAGATCTGGCCAACAGCTGACCTCGAGGCAGAGCGGAGGGTCTGTTAGTCCATCCACCTGTCTGTCCACCTGTCTGTCCACCTGTCTGTCCACCTGTCCATCCACCTGTCTGTCCACCAGTCCATCCACCTGTCTGTCCACCTGTCTGTCCACCTGTCTGTCCACTTGTCCGTCCACCTGTCTGTCCACCTGTCTGTCCACCTGTCCGTCCACCTGTCTGTCCACCTGTCTGTCCACCTGTCCGTCCACCTGTCTGTCCACCTGTCTGTCCACCCGTCCATCCACCTGTCTGTCCACCTGTCTGTCCACCTGTCTGTCCACCTTTGATCACACGGACATTTCATGAACTGGTTTAACATGGGGATCAGATGCAAACTGTCTCTTTTTCTGTTGTCGTTCCAGTGTCACAACTTTAGGTGATGACAATAACATGTAAGCAAAAAGGTGAAATCAGGATAAGCTATGGACCCTAAACTCCTGTTAAGGTGATTTTTATTTTGCGCACACATGGGAACAATTCTAGATCATAAATTGAGTTGGAAGCCACATATAGAATATATAAAACAGAAATTATCTAAATCTATTGGTATTATTAACAGAACGAGAGATCTGCTGAGTAAGAAATGTCTGCATATGTTATATTTTTCACTTATAATGCCATATATGTCATATTGTGTTGAGGTTTGGGGAAATACTTATAAAACATATATAGATCCAATAATCAAACTCTAAAAAAGAGTCATAAGAAGTATACATAAAACTTCCTATCATGAACCAACAAATGAATTATTTATAGAGTCTCGTGCTCTGAAGTTTCTAGATATTGTGTACTTCAAAACATTAGCATTACTATTTCGAGTGAAAAACAAAAATGTTCCCACCTGTATTCAAAATTTCTTTAAATTAAGAGAAAGGAATTATAATTTAACGGGATTGTGTATCTGTGAAATAAGTAAAGTAAGGACGAATGATAAATATAGATGTGTTTCATTTAGGGGGGTTACGTTATGGAATGTACTTAGTGACGAATTAAAACTGTGTACATCTCTATTGAGTTTTAAAAAAATATTGAAAGCTAAAATAATAAAGGATTACAGTTTAAAATGACTGAAAGGTGAAATGATTGGGAATATATATATATATGTGTTCCTTGTTTTGTTTTTTTGGTCCTGTTGAAAGTTGTGCCGCAGAGTTCTGGATCCGTGAAAGTTTTGGGAGTTGGTGGTGCGTTTATCTGGACTACAACTAAAAAACAAGACATGGGGAGTGGAACCAGACCAGGAGTCAACAGGTTTGAGGTTTTACAGCTCGAGTAATTGGACCGACAACCCAGCTGTTGTGAGTTAAACAGTTGAGAAAGTACAAAGTCAACACACACTCTTGTTTTGTAAAACCTGTTCATCTGCTTCACTGTCACCTGTTCCTCCTTCATAAACCTGCTCTATTAACGGGCACCACGACCATGAACCAGGTAGAATCACCTTCTGATGGAGATGAGCTGCTTTCAGTCAATTTTAGAGCACAATTTTATGCACAGGATAAAAATAATCACTTTATTGGACTTCAAAAGATTACATTTACCCTGAGGGAGGATATAACCGCTTACATCAAATTTAATAATATCATATCAAAGAGGCGTCCGAACTCAGAGCTGTAAACCAGCAAAATGAGCCGTTATATCGACTAAAACAGCAACAAAAGCAGCAATAACTCCACTAAATTATAATTAATCTGTATCAAGAGCTAAATCACTCAAATGGCTTCAAATTCATTCACAAAGTTCCTACAATTCCCAGAATGCCTTTCAACAAACCTGCCAGGTAGAGAGACGTGACCTTGCTGCTTCCAGGTGAGAATACCAACGAGGAAAGTGAGTCAATAAACCTGTCGTCAAACTGCAATGCATTATGGGTCCTTATAGGTGTATATTCATCATTTGAGGGTGTTTTTTCACAAAATTGAGGAGAAAGAAATGAAGTTTTACAGATTTAAAAACCTCCACCTCTTGTGTGACTTTATTTAAACTGTCCCAAAGCAGCTTAAAGTGCTGAAAAAAAGCAGCAGATATAAAATACTAGAACATAAATAAAGGAAACAGAGACATGAGGGTGGTGACAAACTAAAAAGGAAGCACTTAAAACTTGACAGTGATAAAACACCAAGAGAGCAGGAACATCAGGATGATGTCAAACAGAATAACTCAGGAAATTAAAACAACGCAACTAACACCAAAACCAGAAGCCAAACGAGACATGAAACACTGAGCTGTTAATACAGAATAAACCAGTCAAAGTGGGATTATAAACCTGGGGAGTTGGACTTTAACTTCGTAATGATCTCTGCTGTCACACTGCAACTTTAATAATCATCTGTGTCAGTGTTTGCATGGATTATTCTCCAGTAACTGACACAGAGACAAAAATAAAAAGTCAAAGTCAGCAGAAAGAGGGATTTTTCCCCCTTAATCCAGCGATTTGAATCCAAACAGAAACAACAGCTCAGCGGCTGTTTGCTGAAGTTGTTTCATTAAAACTAATTATGTTTGAAAAGTTTGATTTCTTCGGTGGTTTCAGTGAAACAAGCTGAATATTAAAACATGATAAGCAGACAGAAACAGACGGAGAGAGACGAGAGGTGAGGCTTGTTTTCTGCTTAAAGGGTCAAACCGAGATGAGAGATGCTAATAACCTGGTTGATTCTAGTCAACAAAGATCTGGATCTGAAGGCATCAGCATATTTTTACGGCAGATAGGCTAAAAGTTAAAACCCTTCCCCCTTCTTTAAAGCTGCTTAACTCTGTCTTTACTGACTACTTTTGGTCAATTTTTATTCTGTAAAACTCATCTAAGAGCCGAAGCTTCCATTTCAAATGCTCTTCTAATTACCGTAACTCCTAGACTAGATGGGCAAGAGAAAAATCTCAAATGGCTCCTTAAAGAAGAAAGTATAATGTGACGAGCCATTTCTTTCTTTCTTTATTTATATATATATATATATTTTTTTTTTTTGAATATGCAAATCGTACAGGGCTTCCTAATAACTACCAACAGTTTTTATAATATGATACATAAATGAAATTTTTTAGGAAGCTAAACAATATTTCAATATAAAATAAAGTGAAATAATGAAAGAAATGACTTATTCGAAAAACATTTCAACATCTAAAAGTCGAGTTTGACTCAGCAAAATGTGCAGTGGTAGTTAGTTGATATGATTATTAGAAACCCATGTGCAATGTTGCTCTAATACCAGCTGTTCTTATTACCGTAACTCTTCAACTATCCATCCAAACATCCAAACCATACCCAAGAGAAGAGACGATGACCTTTAGACTCTGGGCATAATTTCTGACTCTTTTAAGGATAAAGGACCATATTAGAGTGATATTTAGTTGATATTATTATTATTAGGAATTCATGTGCAATGTCGCTCCAATACCTGATACAAGCTGTTCTTATTACCATAACTCTTCAACAATCTGGGCAAGGGAAAACATCCAAACCATACCCAAAAGAAGAGACGATGACCTTTAGACTCTGGGCATAATTTCTGACTCTTTTAAGGATAAAGGACCATATTACAGTGATATTTAGTTGATATTATTATTATTAGGAATTCATGTGCAATGTCGCTCCAATACCTGATACAAGCTGTTCTTATTACCGTAACTCTTCAACTATTTGGGCAAGAGAAAACATTCAAATGGTACTGAAAAGGAGAGAAGATGAACTTTGACTCTGGACATGATTTCTGACTCTTTCAAGAATAAAATAGCGAAACAAAAATCTGGATGGCCTATGTGATACTTGGGTTAAAGGGTTAAATGAAAAATGAGCCACAAAAATGTCTGACTGAAAACGTTTGCTCCTTTTTAACACAACATTCTGAATTTTAACAACTGTAGTGTCCTGTAGCTTTAAGTTCTCAGTATTAAAAGAATATTTCCCCAATCGGTGGTAAAATGAAATTTGTAAAGCGAGTTAAATCTTAAAAATCATCATATTTCTGCCACACACAGTCGTACATCTCCAGTTTCTCCTCTTCCTCCCGTCTCTGTCTCAGCTGAGCTGCTTCAAAGCTGAAACCTGTTTAAGGTGATTGACAGGAGACGTGCGCAAACATATTCCAGCATCGGGAATCAAAGACATTTCTAATTCAGGTGTCAGTCTGAAAGTGAGCGAATCATTTGGTTGCAGAGAAATGAAGACTGGCTGCGTTTTCTCTGCTTTCAACATCGATCAGGAGATAAGATGTGAATCACACATCCAGGCCTAAATAACTCATCTGAAGAAGCGTGTTCTGCTGCAGGTGTAATTTCCCCATGTGCTAAATAAATCTTGGCTCATCAAATTTCAAACCAGAGTTAGACTGTGATCTGAGTCACAGCAAGGGGCGTCCGACTCTCCCGGCAGCAACTAACCCATTAAAACCAACTCATTCTCATTCTCAGCTCTCAGCATCTTATTGTTGTTCATTAAAGCAGTTCATTACCTCGTCTGCATGTAATTATTCCGCTCGCAATTCCCACATGCTCTATTTTGGAATTAGATGGTGTTAAAAATGTGTTTTCCCGTCTTCTGCTGCCTTCACTGAGAGGTCAGAGGTCAGCCGCAGCCTCAGAGGAAGAGGCTCAAGGATGCTACAGAGAGGAGGGGGGGGCGTCGACTTATTCATCCACAAGACTGAACGAGGAGGAAGTTACAGGATCACAGGAGCTGTTCTTCACCCTTGTTCCTGAAGAGTTATAGATACGGCTGCATGATATGGCAAAAATCAATACCTCGATATTTTTTTGCTATATCTCGATATTTTGATTTCTCCTGTAAATCACTGTATTAAATGTTCAATTCAACCATCTATTTGATGAAATGACACCAGTATAATGATTCAAACAGACCTTTCAGTAAGATTTATAAAATTTGCTGCCAAAAATCAAAATCAGGTCAAGTTTAACAAACTGTTTATTCCAAAACACACTTTATATATTTACATATTTTCAATTCCAGTAAAAGATTTCATTCAGATTTATTTATCTGGTTGAATGTATCACATGACTGTCTCAATAGTTTTCTAAAATTACAACAATGAAGGTTGAAAAAAATTGAAAATAACATGAACTGAAACTGGGGATGACTTAATCTAACTTTTATTCCCATAAATCAGTTAAATTGTATACTATTTATTGAGCTGAAAGGACTCTGTTAGCATGCTCTTATTTTGAAGGACACGCAGGTTCAGAACAGGAAGTTAGTTGGGCAATAAACCGAGACCTGTGAATGAATGCTCCGTGAAACGTGTGTGGGAATCTTTAATGTGCAACATGACAGTTAGACGACCCTTCCTCTGTTTACTTAACAGCTCAGAGTTTTATTTTTAGAGCGTTATTAGACCTTTGTGTACGTTTGTGGTGACGCTGCAAAACTTTGTTTTCTAAAAACATCTCAGCTCGCATTTTTTTGGTATTCAGCGGTAAATAACGCCAAATGAAGCTCATACAGAATGAAACTGAACCTTAAGTACACGTCGCGTTTGTTTCTCTTCTTTGTCGTGAAGAGCTGGGAGATAATCAGGTGAGGATCACACAGGTGACAAAGCTGCGTCTTTTCTCTCGTCTCCTGATACAGAAACACGCATGCGCAGGAGAGTTTTCTGGATGGGAGGGGGAGTGAGCTTTTTTAGCGTGAGAAGCAGCAGCAGACAGTGAAAGAAACGCAACTGTGCAGAAAATTACAGACTGACGTCTCAAAACATTTACCTGGCAAATATAGTCATTTTATACATCCCACGTGCAACAACCCGCGATATGTCGCGTATATTCGATGTATCCCCCAGCCCTATCTGAGAGGGGGACTGTTTTGCAATTACACCAAACAGGAAAAGAGTTAAGATGACAAGTTTGCTTTTGGCAGCTGGCGGTCGACATACAGTGTGTCTATAGCCTGAAACAAATGTCGTGATATCGAGGAGTTCCTGTGCCTCCTACTGACTCCATAGATAAGTCCCACTTCATTTAAGTTGGGCTGTAAAACCTTAAACCTGTTGACTCCCACTGTTTCTCCGCTCCTTATGTCACTTCATTGTTGTAGTCAAGCTAAATATGAATCTAGTTTTGACCATTGACTGTATATAGAATGGACAGCGTGCTTCCGCCTGTCACCGTTCTACGATTTTGAAGCCAAAAAACCCCGTTTCTCTAGCCGCCATTGTGCAGCCAGAGTCTGCGCAGTAGAGAATTTCTGGTGGAGCCAAGTAAAAAAGAGAAATAAAAATATTTATTTCTTCTTCTTCAGAAGGTTTAGTCTCCTTTTGGCTCTTTCCCGAAGTTTCTTATATCCCCGATAAAAACTACTCACGAACGGCAGCTGTCAACTATTGTAAAACGAAACTTATATCGCGTTTTTTAACGTCCAATAACTAATGAGAAACTAACTTCTCAGGAAAAAAAAACACCTGAACACCATGCAGCCAGATGACATCGTCATACTACCTTAGCGTAAGGATGAGAGAAACGTTTCTACGAGGTATCGTAATTTTTTTAAGTTTTCCCGGCTCATATCTGGAATACATGGGGAGGCGGGGCTTATGACCTATACTGCAGCCAGACACCAGGGGGCAGAGCATCTGCTGGAGGCTTCAGTTTGAGCCGAACTTCGTTACGTCCACTTATTATACAGTCTATGGTTTTGACACAGTTTGTTTTATTTTGAAAGTCACAGGCTCCTTTTTGATGGTTTCCGGGTACCACTTCCTGTCCCACTTGATCTCCCCTGCAATGAATTTATGCATCACTTCTGACTGACTAAGGAAAATATAAGTATATGTTTCCATGGCCCTGTTTTGTTTTTCTTAAATTTTAGCGGGCGTAGTCTCCTCAACTTTTTAAAGAAGCAGGACCTTGTTTTTTTACACAATTATCATTTTCTCTAAATTATAGGAAATAGTAATAAATTGCATCACACACCTCTGAAAATTTGAAACTGTTGGACGGAGACGTGTGGACAATATAGCGGCGAAAAAAAATTCAGTGTGAAGTTTCTTGAAATTATAAAGATGTCATAATACAAGAAACTTTTTTCTCATCCCATTGGCAGATTGTTTTGATTCAGACCTCATTTTTGTCTTTAAAAAATCTTGAAATAAGACATTTTTATGACCTGGTCTGGTGATTGTGGCTCATATCAAGAACAATAAGACAAATTTGACTAAAAAAAAGACAAAAGTGACTTGCTTAGATTTCCGTTTTTGCAGTGTGGCACTGGAAAAGAAAGCTGCTTCACCTCATATACCCCCCCCCCTCCTTCTCCAAACACAGAAAACAATAAAGCATTTAGTAATTAAAGAAGCTAATAAAAGCAGCATTCATTAAAAACAAATAAAAACAGGAACAGGAAACACGCGACCATGAATCTAAATGTGTCAAACTGAAAAGTTTCAACACTTCACTAAAAGTTGAATGAACTTCTCGCAGAAACACGACTTCTTTCCTTCTGCAGCTCTGCAATCAACCCGGCGGAGAAAAGAAAAACAGCTTTCTACTGTCTGAACTGACTGCTGCTGAAAAACTCATATTCAAGAAAAAAAAAAGATTTTTCATTACAGCTCAGTCTGAAGCTGCAGGGCGCAGTATGGATTCACAGCTCCTTTCTGAGTCTGCAGTCTTCTAAAGCCGCCGTAACGCTCGCGTCAGCCGCTCTGACCTCAACGTGTTTGATTTCATAACCTCGGACTCGTCTCAGGCTCGTGGGCGGTTCGGCTCCAGTCACAGGTCTCAGCGTTTACAGTCTCAGGTCTTTAAAAGTCCACGTGTCCAGTTTTTCTTTCCCGTTTTTTGGTTTTCCTGCGTCTGCCCTCATCACCGTCTGACAGGCTGCTCCACTGTCACTCAGGCGTCAGACCTTCACATTTCCTCCCTGTTGCAGGTGATATTTATATTCCGCCGTGTGGAAATATTTACTCAAAATCTTTCGCAAGAATGTGATGAAAGATTGCGTACTGTTGCAGGTGGATTGCAACGCTGGTGGAAACACTACAAACTTCACCTGGAGAAAAACATCTATGAATCTATAAACCTGGAAGTCACGGATGCATATTCCTGTAAGTTTGCATCTGCTCAGCCGTATAAACAAGAATCAAACCACATGATTGATGATCAGAATGTGAAGCTGCAGAATCCTTGAGCTCACTCTGCTGAGGAAAATGTGTCGTGTTGATAAAAAAAGTTTAGTTTTGCGCGTAAAGCTCTAGAGAAGAAATTTTGGTGTGTGTTGATTTTGGCGCCCCCCTGTGGACAAAGCAGCTCCTCTTTAATCTACGCTAACTTTGTCCTGTGCATATGAAAGCTTCAGTTTTTGAGAAAGACCCTGATCGTTCTCTTTTTTAAGAATCAGACAGACTTTCTTAACATGAAAATTTGCGATTTTTTTTTTTTTTTTTTTTTTTTTAAAGAGGGGTTGGTTACCTGACTCATCTTTCACTACAGACATATTTAGTACCCGTGCTTTAAATTAGGGCTGAACAAATTGCAATTACTATGTTTTATATTGCCATAGCGATTTTTTTCTAAACAAACACATTGTAGAACATAAACAATTACATTAATAACAGCACAACAACAACAACAATCACTATAACTGGGACTGATTTTTATACATTTAAGTCACTTTTCCCTCTTTTTTTCCACTTTTGGACCATTTTTTTAATACTTTCTCACTATTTTCCAGGTTCACTTTAATCCTAACTTTCTTGCCATTTTTGTTGACTTTGGCGATTTTTACCATTTCTCACTGTTTTTCGTCACTTTTTTCACCATTTTAGTTACTTCCTGAATTTTTACAGTTTTCTCTAAAATTTTCTTGCTAATTTTTGATGCTTCTTGGCCATTTTTGACACATTTTTTGCTTTCCTTTTTTTGCTATTTGGAGTATTTCCATGTTTTATCCCAATTTTCTTGCCATTTTTTTGTTGTTTTTGCCCATTTTGCACCCCTGTTTTTTGTCACTTTTTGCAAAAAACTGACTTTTTTCCAAGTTTAATCCCAACTTTCCGGAACAGTGTAAGTGGCTAAAAAATGGATGGATGGATTTTTGTTGACTGACATTTATTTAAAACACTCCCTTCACATTTGAAGAGAAACATTTGTATAATGGCATCATAACTTCAGTACAGAAGCCAATTTTTGCCAGTTGAAAATATCAAAATGAAAAACTGGCTTTGTTGAGATTTCTCCTTTTCTTTTACTTATTTACTTATTTATTTACTTTATTTATTTAACAATTTCTGCTACTTCCTGAATTTTTTTAAAATTCTAACAAGATTTTCCTGCCTTTTTTTTTTTTTTTTTTTTTTTTTTTTTTTTTTTTTTTTTTTTTTTTTTTTTTTTTTACCACTTTTCACTTTTCACAAACAAATGGTGCAAAAGTTGCAAAAAATAGTGAAAAGTGACTAAAATGGCCAAAAGGGAAAAAAAAGAAAAATGCAAGAAAACCTTATTGGGAACTTTAAAAAATTCAGAAAGTAGCAAAAATTGAAAAAAAAAAAAACAGAAATTTTAACAAAGCCAGTTTTTCATTTTGATATCTTTAACTGGCAGAAATTGGCTTCCATTTGTTAGTTAGAACAATATGGCGGTTAACAAGTAAAAGAAATCTGCCAATGGGATAAGATAAAATATTCCTGTTTTAAGACATCTTTCTAATTTCAAGAAACTTCCCGGGCGAATTCGTCTTATCCCATTGGAAGATTCTTTTGACTTGTTACAAGCAATTTACACCTCATTTTTGTCTTAAAAAACTTGAAATAAGACATTTTTATGACCTGGTCTGGTGAATGTGGCTCAAATTAAGAACAATAAGACAATTTTTTACTACAAATAAGACATAATGACTTGCTTAGATTTCAGTTTTTTGCAGTGAACATCCTGTAAAGCTGTGATTGTTGTCAGCACCACAGCTTTGTTGCATTTATCCGCTGTGTGGGAGGATCATTTCCACTGAATTTTTAAGTGTGTTCATTAAAAGAAAAAAGGTGATGCTTCGTTAATACACGAGGAAAGAAAAACGCTCTTAAAGGACTTTTCTTAAGTGAAATTAAGGAACTTTAGCACAAATCCTCCCTTAGGTACAATAAACCTGCAGCTTTTGAAGTTCACCTGAAAGACTGAGCAGTGATTTTACAGACTCTAAACACACATTTCAGCGTTTGAGGACATTTTCTTACTCCTGTTTCAGTCTACGTTTGTTGAGCATGTTCCTCCAAACTCTTTAAATCCACAGGAACGCTCTGTCGTGTAAATACTTGCAGTATGGAATAAAAAAATCACATCTTCTGAAAACACAGCGTGAGAAACTGCAAGGCACTGTGAGGCAGTAATAAAATAAAAAAACACAATAATTCAACTTTCATGAAGTGCAAGATCAGCAGTGGATATTTGAGCTATACTGTAAAAAGTGCAGCAGCTATTAACTTATATTAATACGCCTGTGAGATTTATTTCCCCTTAATGGAATTAAAGTTTCAGTCTTTAGTCAGCGCAGTTCGATTCTATGAGTTTTAGTTCAGAATGAGTTTATCAAGGAAGACTTCAATCATTTACAGAGCAACAAAATCAGCCTTGTTACATTCAGAAAAGTCAGATTTCTACTAATTATATCCTAAAGTATGAGCACATTTACATCTTTGTGTCAAGGTCACAGACAAAACCAAATTATATCCAGTAGCGTCTCATTAAACTACATTTGGACTGTGCATAAGCTGCTCGTATAAACTTAAAGTTCTGTATATTCTGTAGAAACTCAACAACTCTCACAGCTGACGACTTTAAATGAAAGTTTTCATCATGATGTGAAAATGTGAGAGCTCAAAAAAAAACATACGAGAACACAAGATGAGATTAGACTCATGAAATGGAGCAGAAGAGACACAAATTTGGGGCTAAACTGTTAAAACTGAAATCTAAGACAGTGTTTATGTCTTGTTTTTAGTAGAAAAAATCTTTCTAGACTGAATTTGAGCCACATTTAGCTTTTTAGTTGAGAAAAATGTCTTATTTTCAAGAAATTAAAAGACAAAAATGACACCTGAATAGCTTGAAATAAGGGGGAAAATTCTGCCAATGGGGTAAGAAAAAATGTGAATAATATCATAGTACAAGACACTACTTTTCTTACACCATTGGCAGATTTTTTCCCCTCATTACAAGCAATTCAGACACTGTTTTTGTCTTTAAAAAACTTAAAATAAGACATGTTTTTGGACTGGTCTGCTTAATGTGGCTCAAATAAAACAAACATTTGCTTAGATTTCTGTTTTTTTAAAGTGTAAAACTGTTGTTTGCAGGTCAAAATCATCTTAAAATAAAATCCAGACCCTGATCCTGCCTTAAAAACATCCTGGTGTATTTTCCACTTATCTACAGGAGCCCTTAAAGGCCATTATTATCTACAAGAAATCTGCTCCGTTGTCTCAAGATTACAAGTTAATTTCTAATTCCACTCATCCTTCAGTTTAACTGCAGAAATGCTACAGTCAAATAGTATAAAATTCATTGAGCATTAACTTTCAGATTTACTTCAACGTATTTTAATTGTCAAGACAAGAAAGATTCAATTTCCATTCACAGATTTGTAGCATTAGTCGTTTGACGAGAGAACCCGAATTTCCACGCAGCAACTGAACGCATCACAGACAAGGCTCCGTAACATTTAGATTGGAAATGAGTTTTGTTCTCTTGAAATAACAAGATAAATAAGTCGTTATCGTAACAATTTCATTATAGAAAATCATGAACTCTATCGCCCCCTAATGGAGAACATCTTCCTTGGTCAGAAGCAGAGTTTGTTGATGTTCTGGACTGGAAAGGTAAATGTGGCTCAAATTAGGTCTAAAAAGACTTATCTTCTAAAAATAATTGCTTAGAATTAATCTCTTTGCAGTGCTGCAACTAAATCAAAATTTTCTCAGATAACCTTCAGGGTTTTTTTTGGGCTTCCTGAAACTTTTCACTTCTGAAAATGTAGAGATTTTTCTGGGTGGTTAGGTTAGCTCCAGCTTACCTCCCCTGATTGTGTTGCTCTCAGCCTTGACCCGGACTTGAACCGGACTCAAAACCACTCAGACTCAAGCAAAGTGAGTTTGACTACAGCCCCGGTGCCGCAGATGAGACTGAACTCCACGGATACAACCGAGCACGGTCAGGTGGAAATTTTCCATTCTCTTTTAATGAGATATTGTGATTTAATTTTTTTAAACAAATCAAGGTTTCACTCTGCCAAAACTGTCTGAGGCTCTGGAACAAACTCACAACCTGCTGATGTGTGAACCTTGAAGCCTGAAGCTGTTAATTGAAAATGATTTATTTCTGGAGAGGAGGGTTTATGAAGTCAGAGCGTTGAATAAAAGAGAAGGAAGATGGCTCAACATATGGGACAAAATCAGCTGCTCTACACATTTTTCTCATGCATTCTTTCACCACTTACGCTCCCACCCCCAAAGAAATCATCCTACAAATGAAGAAAGGAGCAGAGAGGTTTGAACCAGACGATGCTCCTGTCAAAACCATGACACACACACAAACACACAAGACTGAAGGGAGAGAGAGAGAGAGGGTGCATGAGCATGTTGGAGCTCCAGTGTGCAGCCGCTCACAGTCTGTCACATCCAGAGCAGAAGGGCAGATGGACAAAGAGGCTCATTCAGAGGAATTCATCTCTTTACTATGACTGATGGGAAACGTGTGAACGTGGACTCTGCAGCTCCAGATCTCTTCAAACTGAATCTCCCCCTTTTTTTTTTTTTTTTTTNAAATCATCCTACAAATGAAGAAAGGAGCAGAGAGGTTTGAACCAGACGATGCTCCTGTCAAAACCATGACACACACACACAAACACACAAGACTGAAGGGAGAGAGAGAGAGAGGGTGCATGAGCATGTTGGAGCTCCAGTGTGCAGCCGCTCACAGTCTGTCACATCCAGAGCAGAAGGGCAGATGGACAAAGAGGCTCATTCAGAGGAATTCATCTCTTTACTATGACTGATGGGAAACGTGTGAACGTGGACTCTGCAGCTCCAGATCTCTTCAAACTGAATCTCCCCCAAAAAAAAAAAAAAAAAAGAATTACGAAAGACGTGTAAAGAGATTGGTAACGTACTTTTCCCTTTCCATTATAAAACCCCCCCTACGTGCACGTGCCCGTACTCCCGTGCGTGTGCGTCCGTTTGCATCACTCGTGTATGCATGTGTGAAACATTTCTAACGCTGGAATAAAAGGCTCACATGTGCACAGTGAACATGTTTAACAGAAAAGCATGCGCACACACACACACACACAAATGCACAACTCTCTTGCACCCCAACAACCAGCAGCTCCTACCTCCACACTTGCCCCAGCTGCAGGACGTGTAGCACGGACTGAAAGACCCACATACAGATGGTGCAGCACCTCCGTGGGGTAGCGACTCTCCCCGCTGTCGCAGGCGGGGTAGAGGACGTGTAAACCGGGGTTGCATTCGCAGCGTTCCCCGCCGCCGCCGCGCTCCCACCGCGCTGGTCGCTGTCCTTGGTGCTTAAACTGTTGTCATCGAGCGTGGCCGCTCCGCCTGCCGCGCCTGCCGCCGCCGCGTCCGTCCCGCTGCCGCTCGCGGATCCGTCCCCGCCGCTCAGTTCCGTGTAGTCGTAAACGAACCACCTGAAACTCAAAACCTGGACCACGGCGGAAGGCACCACGACGAAGACGAGCGTCAAGCCGAACCACCAGTAGTCACCTCTCAGGTAGTAGTCGGCGGCCAGCCACAGGTCGGTCGCGCCGTCGGAGAAGAAGACGAGCAGGGCGCAGAGCACCCAGCAGCAGTCCAGCAGCGTGTAGGGCTTTCCGCCCGCGGCGCTGCAGCGGGGCCGGGCGGCGGGGATCCCCGGCTCCGAGAGGCTCCTGGGCGTGTTGTCATCTTCCACAGACACCGCTGCTCCATCCGACTTAGCGGCCATGTTGGTTAGGATAAGAGAGAAAGACGGAGAAAGAGGTGGGGATACGGGAGAGAGAGAGGGAGAGAGAGAGAGCGAGGGAAAAAAAGAGGAGGGAGGGGGCTGGATGTGCAGGAGAGAGAGAGAGGAGAGAGATTACATCATAACTAGCCTCATCATCAGCCAATTAATTGTGAGGCATCATTACTAACAGCGCGTTTAACACCGTGGCACCAGCGCGATGTTTGCAGGACATTGCGCGTGCACACACACATCCGTGCACACATGAAATGACCTGCAGGGCTCACATTCTCTGTGTACATCGTAAAAACCTCTCAGACACGTTGGCCGGCTCTGCAGCAGCAGCAGCAGCAGCATGACAACACTGTATTTAAAGCCATGTTTTATACGCTGAGTCTCAGCTTCTCATTATTTTTACTACACATGATGTAAAGCAGAGAATATTCTCAGCTCCTCCTGCACACACACACACACACACACACACACACACACACACACACACTCTCCCTGCAGACAATAAAATGATGAAATGTGCAGAGCTCTGACTCAAAATCATGACCCTCCTTTAATCGATGAGATTTTCAGACAATGCATTCAGCAGTAAAAAGAGCTCCGCGTGACATTTCTGGAGGTTATTTATTAAGAGGAAGGGTTTGCTGAGGCTGACAGATCTTCAGTAAAAACCACAGGCTGCTGTCTTTGTGGAACAGAAAGGTTAAAGGGTAATTCCACTTTTTTTTCCCCCCTCTAGGGTTTTGCATTAACTCAGAAATGAAAGATTCTTCTCTTTGGCTCAGTCTGCATGAGGATGCTCGTAAAGAACACAAACAGATGTTTGGAAGAAGAAATTAGCCATTAAAACAGAATTTTTATTTTTATCGTCCTGTTGCTACATGAACTTGATAAATAAGAAATAAATTTCACCTTAAAGGGACTGTGAGGACTTTCAAAGTGGTCTCAAAAAAGTCTCATATCTACATATACCCCCACTTTGAAATGAGATTATCAGGACTAAAATAGGTTATTTCTAAATGCTAATTCCTAGCTTCCCTGTCAGGACCATTGACTGTATATAGAATGGACAGCGTGCTTCCGCCTGTCACCGTTCTACGTTTTTGAAGCCAAAAACCCCGTTTCTCTAGCCGCCATTGTGCAGCCAGAGTCTGCGCAGTAGAGAATTTCCGGTGGAGCCAAGTAAAAAAGAGAAATAAAAATATTTATTTCTTCTTCTTCAGAAGGTTTAGTCTCCTTTTGGCTCTTTCCNTATAGAATGGACAGCGTGCTTCCGCCTGTCACCGTTCTACGTTTTTGAAGCCAAAAACCCCGTTTCTCTAGCCGCCATTGTGCAGCCAGAGTCTGCGCAGTAGAGAATTTCCCCACCTCGGTTCATTTTTTCTCTTTATTTTTATAAATAAAGAAGAAGAAGTCTTCCAAATCAGAGGAAAACCGAGAAAGGACTTCAAAGAATATAGGGGCTAAAAAACTACTCACGAATGGCAGCTGTCAACTATCGTAAAACGAAACTTATATCGCGGTTTTTAACGTCCAATAACTAATGAGAAACTAACTTCTCAGGAAAAAAACACCCTAACACCATGCAGCCAGATGACATCATCATACCACCTTAGCGTAAGGATGAGAGAAACGTTTCTACGAGGTATCATAATTTTTTAAAGTTTTCCCAGCTCATATCTGGAATACATGGGGAGGCGGGGCTTATGACCTATACTGCAGCCAGACACCAGGGGGCGGGGCTTATGACCTATACTGCAGCCAGACACCAGGGGGCGGGGCATCTGCTGGAGGCTTCAGTGTGAGCCGAACGTCGTTACGTCCACTCATTATACAGTCTATGGTCGGGACTGGACTGGTCAGACTTGAACTGACTGATTTACGGCACACCAACGTCTCCATGACAACACCACGTCAGCTGACGAAGTTTAGGATCAGAGAGATCTGTGTTTTTCTCTGCTAATAACGATTTCTGTGATTTATTTTGTTGCAACAATGGAAACAGGAGCTGGACTGTCTGAGAGGAGAGGGACTGGAGAGCAGAAGAGAGCTAAACAGGAGTGATAGAGCACAGGCTAAAGGCTGAATGACAAGCCAAAGGCTAAAACACAAGCTGGCTAAAGGCTACAACAAGAGCTTTAGACTAAATAAAGGCGCTAAAGGCAAAACATGGGCTAAAGGGCTTTGACATGGATTAAAAGCTAAAACACAAGCTTAGGGCTAAGATAGGAGCTTAAGGCTAAAATACGGTGAAAGGCTAAAAACAAAGACAAAAGGTTAAAACACGAGCTTAAGGCTAAGAAAAAAGCTAAAAGCTAAAACAGGCTAAAGGCTTAAACAAGAGCAAGAAACTCAAACGTGGGCTAAAAGCTAGAACAGATGTTAAGGCTAGAGCACGAGATTAAGGTTTTAAATCTGGCCTTAAGGCTAAAACATGAGCTGACGGCTAAAAACAAAGGCAAAACAGTTAAAACATGAGCTAAAAGCCAGAACAAGAGCAAAAGACTAAAATGTGGGTTACAGGCTAAAACACAGGTTACGGCTAAAGCGCAAGATTAAGGCTTTACATGTGAGCTAAAGGCTAAAACATGAGCTAAAGGCTAAATACAAGCTACATGCTAAAACACAAGGTAAGGCTAGGACACAAACTGAAGGCTAAAATAGGAGCGTAAGGCTCCAAACAAAGGCAAAAGGCTAAAACATTAGCATAGGGCTTAAAAATCAGCTTAAGACTAAACTTAAGGTTAAGGCTAAATCACAAGCTTTAGGCTAGAATAGGACTTAAGGCTATAACAAGGGTAAGATACTAAAACGGGCTAAAGGCGAAAACATGAACTGAAAGCTAAAACATGAGCTAAAGGCTAAAACAGAGTTTAAGGTTAAAGCACAAGCTATAGCATGTGATCAAGACTTTAAATGTGGGCTAAAGGCTAAAACATGAGCTACAGGCTCAATGCACAAGGTAAGGCTTAGACACAAGCTGAAGGTTAAAATAGGAGCTTGAGGCTATAAACAAAGGCGAAAGGCTAAAACATCAGCTAAAGGCTAAAATACAGGTTAAGGCTAAATCAAGAGCTCAGGCTAGAACATAAGCCTTTGGCTAAAATTGGACCCAAGGTTAGCGTTTGGTCAAAGGCTAATACAGCCAAAAGGCTTAAAACAGACAAAAAGTTGAAAGACAAGCTTATGGCTAAGAAATGAGCTAAAAGCTAAAACAGAGGTTAAGGTTAAAGCACGATGTAAAGGCTTTAAATGTGAGCTAAAGGCTAAAACATGAGCTAAAGGCTAAATACGAGCTACAGCCTATAACACAAGGTAAGGTTAAGACACAAGCTGAAGGTTAAAATAGGAGCTTAAGGCTACAAACAAAGGCAAAAGTCTAAAACATGAGCGAAGGGCTTAAAAATCAGCTAAAGGCTAAATTACGAGCTTTAGGCTAAAGCAGGACCTGAGGCTACAATGTGGTCCAGGGCTAAAACACAGGCCAATAAAAAAACACAAGCTTAAGGCTAAAACAAGAGCAAGATACTTAAATGGACTAAAGGTGAAAACACGAACTGAGAACTAAAACATGAGCTTTAGGCTAAAACACAGGTTATGGCAAAAACACAAGCTGAGGCTAAAGCATGACATTAAGGCTTTAAATGTTAGCTGGAGGCTAAAACACGAGCTACAGGCTAAAACACAAGATAAGGCTAAGACACAAGCTGTTGGTTAAAATTGGAGCTTAAGGTTACAAACAAAGGCAAAAGGCTAAAACATGAGTTAAGGGCTTAAACATCAGCTAAAGGCTAAAATACAGGTTAAGGCTGGATCACAAACTTTAAGTTTAAATAGGACTCAAGGCTACAATGTGGTCAAAGGCTAAAACACAGACTTAAGGCTAAAACAAGAGCAAGATACCAAAAAGGGCCAAAGGCAAAAACATGAAGTGAAAACTAAAACACGAGCTAAAGGCTAAAATACAAGCTAATTGCTCAATCACTGGTTTTTAAACTTAAGCTTAAGATAATGATTGATCTTAAAACGACAAGTTCTTGAAACAGAGCATCAGGCGCTTTCCCAATGAGCCAAGAAATTTACACAACATCTTTTGACGGGTTTTTGACCAGTGTAGTAGCTTCAGTTTTAGGATATCATGAATATTTCTGGCACCAGGATGGTTTTTATAGGACTAATAACAAATTTTTCTTTCTCTTCCTGTTGCCGCAGCGTCACCTCTCTGCCTCTTCTTTTTAAACTCGAGGGTCTTTAAGGAGTATTTGTCTGATTGTAACGAGGCAGCCGTGCATAAAGCCGACAAGACTCAGAGCAACTGGTGTGTTTACGGCGGTGACCCGGCTAATTGAAAAGATCCCATAAACTCAGAGCAGAAAAGGCAATAAAACTCTTTGGTGAATTACTACTCTGTGCTTCGCTGCCCTCGATAAACTAATCTGAAAAACGTGTTTCCACATCACGGGGGGGAGCGAGCTTTATCTGAGCCGGGGTCAGCTCTGAAACGTCAGAGGAAAAAGATGTGGAGGTTATTTTGTTCATCTGAAGAAAAAAAACTTGAAGGAATGAAATGAAGACAAGAGGCTGTGCAAGAGAAACTCTGCAACGCGGGGAAATTCTGTCTGATCTCATCATGAAAGTTTCAACCGTGGACCGAGTTTGACATCTCGACAGTTTGAATCTCAGAGTTTTTAAAGCCTGTAGAGATTCAGGACGAATGTATTACAAAGCTTTTCTGTATGTTCAATAACGAGCCTCCTGTTTCTTTAAAGTTAATCCTTGGACAGCAGTTTTATTGATTCAATCTTTACGCCCACACATTTAAGGAGTCTGTAAAACAGAGACTAAAAAATACTCTCCCAGATGGTTTTCAACCATCGTTTTAACCATAACTCAGAGCTGGGAGTGCTTTGGTTCCTGTTTCGTGGTGTATAATAAAAACACACAGATTTGTCTGAATATTTTTCTTGATAAATGACGCCTATTATGAGTCTGAGACTAAGGGGAGCTAATTAGAGATCCCAGCTCATCACAGCTCCGGCGCTGACACACTGAGGAGAGAAGCTCCGTCAAATTCTCACCACAACTATGAAATTAAAAGTTTCACACAAAGTTTTCCTGCAAAGCCAAACAAGCATGAAATAAATTGTACAAGTTGAAAGTTGTTCCTAATCACTCGCTGTGAGAAAGGACTCGTGTCTGGCGGAGTTCAGGGCGCAATAATTATTGGAGCCACTCAGGCATGGTTCAAATCACATGGACGGATTGGACGAGTCTGACCTCTGATTAAGAAGCAGCTGCAGGGGAAAGTGGTGAAACAACAAGCTGAGGGGTTAGTGATTTATTTATTTATTCACCTGTAATTCTGAATAACAAAGCATCATTTCACTATTTATCCCCAGAGTCTTGTTTTTAATTCCAGGCAACCGTCAGAACTGAGAGTGGATCAGAGTCTGGTTTTGGTAAAGCAAGCATTCCCTGCCGTAATGTACGTATTGATACTGAAATATTGATACCTCTGATTCTTTCTCTCTCAAATCCAAAAATCCAAAAATCAATTCTTTTGATACTCCGGTCATTTAAGGTAATATATATAATTCACATAAACAGAGGGAAATAACTAAACCATTGAAATCTTGTCTGAATAATACACAGTTGGTGGGAACTACTTTTTCTTCTCGCTGTGTAAGTGCAAAACGCACAAATGTGGATTTCGTGACCGCGAGAGTAAGCGCAGAGTTCATAAGAGCGAAGTGAATAAGTGTAGGTTTCATGAGTGTGGAATAAGTGCCTGATACGTAGATGCAGACTGCACAAGTGCATGAGCAAGTGCAGAATGTGTAAGTGCCGACGATGTAAGAACGGAATGAGTATTTGCATGATTCATAAATGTGGAATCAGTAAATAGATAATTCTTTAGTGTGGAATGAGTCAGTGTCTAAAGTGCAATTGCGTAATTTGTTAGTGCAGAATTCAGTTACTTTGGATGAAGTTAGTGCAGAAAGTGTGAGTGCAGAATGAGTAAGTTTGGAGTGCAAAAGTGTGAGTGATGAAGTATGGAATACATCAGTGTGGAACGGTAAGCAGCGGAACAAGTAAGTGCAGAATGTGCAACTGGGAATCAGTGATTGCCTAATTTAGGGTGTGGAATGTGTAAGTGCAGAATGAGTAAGCATCAAATGCATAAGTGTGGAATTCGTAAGTGAGGAGTGTGGGATGTGTAAGTGCAGCATGGGTAAGTACTGAATATGTGAGTGTGGAATGCACAGGTGTGGAATGTGTAAGTGCGGAATGTGTAAGTGCAGAATGAGTGAGATCTGAATGCTCAAGTGTGGAATGTGTAAGTGCAGAATGAGTAAGAACTAAATACTTAAGTGTGGAATGTGTAAGTGCAGAATGAGTAAGAACTAAATACTTAGGTGTGGAATGTGTAAGTGCAGAATGAGTAAGTTTGAAGTGCAATAGTGTGGAATGTGTAAGTGCGGAATGTGTATGTGCAGAATGAGTAAGTATTGAATGCTCTAGTGTGGAATGTTTAAGTGCGGAATGTGTTAATGCAGAATGAGTAAGTATTGAATGCTCTAGTGTGGAATGTGTAAGTGCGGAATAAGAAAGCTTGAAGTGCAAAAGTGCGGAAAGTGTAAGTGCCGAATGAGTATGGAATGCTTAAGTGCAGAATTTGTTAGTATGGAATGTGGAAGTGAGGAATGTGTAAGTGCAGACTGAGTAAGTTATGAAAGCGTTAGTGTGGAATGAGTGAGTGTGGAATTTTGTAGTGCAGGATGCTCAAATGTAGAATACTCACATAAACAAATGTGGAATTCATTAGTTACCAAATGTGTAAGTGCGTATTATTTAAGTGAGTAATGCATTAGTGCAAAATATGTAAGTGCTGAATGTGTAAGAGCAGCTGTATGTTGCTAAGGCAGTCATTCACTCACAGTCTGAAGACACAATAACAGCATCTAAACAGAGTCATGTTTGGAACTATTCAAGCTCTATAAATGACCAAGAAACAGTCTGTGATGTTTGTGGAAAACTGGTTTGGAGTAGAAGTGGCATTGGATCGGTATCCTGAGGACTTCTTCTGTTTCTGATGCTGTTGTGAATCGAACATATACTTGCACTGAGGCTGCTCCACCAATCAGAGACGTTCAGCTTGCTGGGCTCGTCTCCCAAAGGAAAGTGCTACCTTCTTTCAGGGGTAAATTTAATACAGTCTCTAAATGTTTAGTTCAGTAGTCCAGCTCTTCCTGCAGCGCCCCCCACAGGGAGTCTACTCATGGTGTGGAAGATAAAACGTTCCCTCGGGCCTCGGCTCCCTCCTCGCTGCCTCACCTGAACTCACAGTCTGTCTTTGTATCACTCACAAGCTGCACATTTCTGACAAATGAGGGTCATTAGGAGTTTGAGAGCGCTGGGAGCTAATTAGAGGTCTCAGATCAGTGCTGCTGCTGCTGCTATGATACACTTTGGTGAATATACAGACTCCCAGCTTCACAGGGACTTCTGAAACATCTGCACCAGTCCACCGCTGGCTTTGAATGATTATTTTTATGGCTTTAACTTCCAGTGGAGAGTGACACACAGACAGGAGTTACATAATGAAGCTAATGCCTGATGTGAGGTGACAACTTTTGTGCATACCTGATGCTGTCAGAGGCAGTTAGAGTCTCAGGATGATGTGGAACAACGTCCCTCACATTCAGCATCAGTATAAAAGTCTCACATAGAAAAAAAAAAAGCTAAATTACTGAACACTTAGTTTTTCCCCTCTAAGAAAAACTTACATCTTTAAGCCTGCTCATTTCACTTTTTTTCTTCTGTCATTTAAAGAAGGGGTATTTTGCTTTCACATATGTTCAGACTTCACATGTGCAAATTTTCAAACCCCTACATATTTATATGTTGGGGAAATCCCTGAATCTGTCCAGAAATGGATCTATGCTCTAGTAGCACAAGATCACTGAGAGATTTTCACAAGAACGTCATGTGATCTGGGGCAGTGACAAATAAGGGTTAGTATGAAAATTAAAGCCACAATCAGTGATAAGCAGGCCCTCACCATTGTGCGCAGCCCCTACATGCGCACAAGTTCTTCCTTACTCAGAAGCAATTGCATGCAACTGCAGCATGTGCGACAAGATCTGCCTTAGCAAAACGCCATGACTTCCTGTTACCAGTAGGGGGCGCTTTACTTCAAGATGAAAAAAAGCATAGATATACTCAGGTTGTGACACTGAATATATGTTGGTTCTATCCATGATGGTTATGCACAAAAAAATTCATGCATGCAGGTTACAGGAACTGGGGACTGCAGTTTTTGGTCAATAGGGGGTGCTATGAAGCATCATATCATCATGATAGCACCAGAATCATATATATGGGTCAATGACGTGGCGTCCCTTTTTTTGTGTCCGAGTGCAATATTTCCTTCCATCATGAATTGAGTATTTCATCACATGTATGTCTTTATTCAATGAAACCTGTGTTATTTGAACACATCTTTAAACTATTAAAATATAACTTGTTTTTTTGTGTTTTGTTTCCTCAAACCCCCAAAATGTCAGGTGGTGCAACCGTCCTGACAAGTATCCACAGTAATTAAACTCTAAAAATTGAATGTCAGTTTGTGTAAATGGAAATTAAAAATACAGTGGCATTATTTTATGCTTGAACCTTATTAAATAAAACATTCTTTGCAAATAAAAAGAATTTTAAAGCTGTTGAGAAATGTAAAAAACTTTTGTCCCGTAATTTTCTCCTTGTCAAATGTCAGGGTGGTGCAACCGTAACATTAGACTTTTATTTTAAAGTGAAGAGAATAAAACAGGAAACAGGAAACTGCATCAGCCAGAGGAGCCCAAATGACATTTGTGACCAAGTGGAAAAGTTTGTAGATTTCTCTGAAATACTGATAAAAAAGGGTTTTTCACTTCATTGGTGACTGGAACAATTTCCATGTCAGGTGGTACAACCAATGTAATAATGTGAAATGTTATTTTAACATCAAATTATTTATCTTATTCATAAATAAAAGAAATGAAACACAAAATGAAAATGTATGAGTCACTACAGACACTTGAGAGATACTTGCCAATAATTTCACACAGAAAAAATAACAGGAACATATAAATATATTTTCATATATTTGGTTGCGCCACCTGACATTTTTGGGTGCTCAAATTAAAAATACTAAAAAATAATGAACCTAAAAACTTTGAAATGTTGGTCAACTACTGAAATCTGTTAGAAANGTCTTAAAGAGACAGCAGCTAAAATGAAGCAGAGAGAAGCTGATATAAGGGTTTTTAGAAACTCAGTGTGAGGAAAAACAGGGATGCCTGAGATTTGCCGTAAACTAAACTGATACTGGCACATTTGTAAGGAGCATCCAACTGAAAATACGGCCTGCAGGTGACACTGAGACAACTTGAATGAGAGATGAAAAGGAAGGGTAGAGAAAAGAAACCTTCAAACCCAGAGGAACTTCAATGAAACCTTAACGGAGGAAACAGAAACTGCCAAACTAGTCTACTTCAACATAAAGCTGGGTGAAAAAAAAGGCAGATAAATGAGAAACTCTGAAGCTTTGAATTAAGGAAAACAAATACCAACTCTTTGAAAATATTCTTTTAAAAAGGAAGTTTCAATCGCACATCAAGTTTGAAGCAAAATAATGAGAACAAATTGGAGAAAGAGTCAGCGTAGACCGAGATCTGCAAGTAAACAAAAACACTTTCAAAGAAAAAAATTTAAGAAAGAGCCCGAAGAAAGAGAGACACGTTCTAAAAGATCAAGCTTGAACCAAATGAAGCGGACAGAAATGACAAAACAGAGGAAGAAAATACTCTTGACTTTGCACATATTAAATTAGCACACACGCCGATTGTGGAGCGGTGAAGTCGTGGTCAGATAAGCAGCCCGGAGAGCCCCGAGCTTCACTTTCAACATCAGTGGGAGGGTTAGGAGGAAACAGAAACTCCATCAGAGTCATTAAAGGAAACAAGTCCATAACTGTCAGCTCTTTAAAGTCGCTCATTACACTAAAGAATTACACGAAGCCTGCTGAGTTCGCTCTGATCCAGGGAGTGCTTCAGCATCCAGAAATGTCTGCGTTCACACCAAATCTCTTCATTTTATATTTCCGCTCATGTTTGATTTGAATCCCATCATCGTCTCAGAGTGTTTGAAAGCCTGAAGCTTCTGTGGGAACCGATTCAAACTGATCACATCAGATCAAATCAGAGGAGGAAAAACTATAACTCTGTAGTCTTGAGGCACGGGCAGATTTCCACAGATTCCCCTGATTAAAATAGACACGAAAGTTATTCATGCGTCCATGTTGGCTCAATGGTTCCTCTGAATAAAACATGGGAAGTGATGGTGAGAGATTAGCCTTAACTGACTTTTCAGGGCAGACGGTTCTCATTTTTATGACTCTTAACATACAGACACATCCTCTAAACCAGCGATTCCCAACCTGTGGTCCGTGGCCCCCTGGTGGGCCGCGAAGGTACAGCAAGTGGGCCGCAAAATCATTTCCAAACAAGTATTTTATTGGAGTGTAATTATATAAAGATACAAGGTACAAATAGAAAAATTAAGATACAAGTACATTCAAAATGTTTAACTCAGTTAAGTTTTAAAGGAAATTAAAACAGTTATGATTTTGATATATGAAAAAAAGTCCCCTAAGAAGGCATGTTATTCCTCTAAAGATAGCATGACCTGAAAAATAACTATAACCTGAAATGTCATTGAAAAAAAATGTAATGAATCCCAAATTTCCAAAAAATGTCAAAACTGTAACCAAAGTGCTGAGCCTGAAATGTAACGAAAAAGCATAAAGTAAAACCCAAAATATAGTAATTGCACCAGAATGTGACAAGTTGTCATAATTTGGGCAAAAATTTACTACATTTTCGGCTTGACATCTGTTTCATTATCTACCAGATATCACATTTTGGGTTTTATTACATTTTTTTAAATTATATTTTGGGTCATTGTTATAAATGGGGTTCTAAAAAAAACGTATACAGCGGTATGTATTGGGTTGGAGGTGGGCCTCAAACATTTTTGAGCTTTAAAAGTGGGTCCTGATTTGGAAAAGGTTGGGAACCACTGCTCTAAACGCTCTTTCTGGTAACTGTTAGTGATTTCTCTATGTGGTCAAACATCCCTGTGACATCATCACAGACTGATGAAGTCAAATCTCACCTGTCCCTCAGGTGTTTCTTGATATCAGTGTCACGTGCTGCATAAATATCAACAAACTCTGCTTCTGATTAAGGAACATGTCCTCCATTAGGGGGCGATAGGGCAAGATGTTTTTATGGCACAATCAGGATCTGGATTTTTTCATATTCAGACTATGTTGCACTGAAAACATAGAGAAAGAGAAAGAGCAACGAAGGTAAGAAGCACACAAAGGAAGCAATGGGATGTAGCAAGGAAGGACTAAAAGAAGCAAGCAAGACGCAAGAAAGGAAGCAAGGCAAAAATGGGACAATGCAACACGGGACCAAGGTGGCAAAAAGGTGCAAGAAAAGAGGAAGCAAGGAAGGATTGTAGGGGGCAAATAAGGGTGCAAGAAAGAAGCAAGCAAGAGGAGAAGGGAGGGAGCAAGGGACAAAGGAAGGAAGGATAAAGGAAAGAAGCAAGCAAGAAGGGGAGGAAAGAAAGGGACAGAGAAAGGAAGGGCTGCAGAAAGTAAAAAAGGATGCAAAGAAGGATAAAAGAAAGGAAGGAGAGAAGTACACAAAGAATGCAGCAAGTCAGGAAGTAAAAAAGAATGAAAGAAGGGAAGCAAGAAAGAAGAGAAGGAAAGTAGGTAGGAAAGAAGGAAGGAAGGAAGGAAGGAAGGAAGGAAGGAAGAAAACGGACAAAGCAAAGAAGGTTTTAAGGACGCAAGAAAGGAGCAACAGGGGAAGCAAGAGAGAAAAGAAGGATAAAGAAAGGATGGATTACAGGAGGTTAAAAAAGGGTGCAAGAAAGAAGCAAGCAAGAAGAGAAGGAAGGAAAGAAGGAAGAAAGACAGGGGACATAGCAACGAGGCAAAGAAGGGTGAAGGGGAGGAAGTAAGCAAGCAAGAAGGAAAGGAGGGAAGGAAGCAAAGGGACAGAGACAGAAAGGACCACGGATAGCAAAAAGGGATGCAAGAAAGGATAAAAGAAAGGAAGGGAGCAGGGAAGGACAGAAATACACGAGAGAAGGCACCAAGGCAGCAACGGGATGCAGCAAGGCAGAAAGTAAAAAAGGATTAAAGAAGGGATGGAAGGTAGGTAGGAAGGAAGGAAGGATGGCAGAAAACAGACAAAGTAAAGAAGGATCTATATAAGCTCGAAAGGAGCAAGAGAGGAAGCACGGAAGAAAGTGGACAAAGCAAGGAAGGACCACAGGAAGCAAAAATAGTAAAACAAAGTAAACAAGCAAGAGGGGAAGGAAGGAAGCAAAGGGACAGAGAAAGAAAGGACAAAAAAGAAAAATAATAAGAATAAAAGAAAGGAAGGGAGCAGGGAAGGAGAGAAGCACACAAAGGAAGGACCAAAGGGAGCAAAGGGATGTAGCAATGCAGGAAGCAAAAAAGGATGCACGGAAGGAAGGAAGGAAGGAAGCAAGAGATGGAAGAAAATATCGGAAAATATATGTGAGGAAAGATTTAAGGAAGCAAGAAAGGAGCAGGAGAAGAAGCAAGGAAGAAAGTGGACAAAGAAAGGAGGGATTACAGTGGGTCAAAAAGAGTGCAAGGAAGAAGCAAGCATGAGGAGAATGTAAGAAGGAAAGGAGGAAGAAAGACAGGTGACAAATCAAGGAAAGAGCACAGGAAGCAAAAAAGGGTAAAAGGAACGAAGCAAGCGGGGAAGGAAGGAAGGGAGCAAAGGGACAGAAAAAGTCTGTAAAAAAAGCAAAAAGGGGTGCAAGGAAGGATAAATGAAAGGAAGGGAGCAGGGAAGGAGGCAAAGAAGGAAAAAAGCACACAAAAGAAGGCCCCAAGGAAGCAAAAAGGGTAATTGAAAGGAAACAAGCAAGAGGGGAAGGAAGGAAGACAGGAAGGAAGGAAGGAAGGAAGGAAGGGAGCAAAGAGACGGAGAAAGGTAGGACTACAGTAAGCAAAAAGGAATGCAAAGAAGGATGAAAGAAAGGAAGGGAGCAGGAAAGGAAGCAAGGCAGAAAAAAGACAAAGTAAGGAAGGATTTAAGGAAGTAAGACAGGAGCAAGAGAGGAAGCAAGGAAGAAAATGGACAAAACAAGGGAGGGTTACAGAAAGCAAAAAAAGGGGTGCAAGGAAGGAAGCAAAAAAAGGGAAGGAAAGAAGTAATAGGAAAAAGCAAGAAAGGACTTAAGGAAACAAGCAAGAAAAAAGGAAGCAATGTGGAAAACAAGGATATAAAGGAAGGAACCAAGCATGGAAAAAAGTAGGGAAGGAAAGGAATAAAGCCAAAGTAGAAGAAAAGCAAGCTAAAAAGGAAGCTAGAAAGGAAGCAGAAGAAGTAATTAAGGGCAGGGAGCAAAATTAGAAGCAAGGACATGAGTGACAAAGGAAAGAAGGGTGCAATAGAAAGGGGGAAAAAAACATTATTGGTTCAAAATATTTCTCCAGATTTCCGTACTGTAAAAATCGAAACAGCTCCACTCGATAAGTGCGTGTAGTATCATCCACCTGATCCTCTGTGAGTCAACCAGCAGAGCCACTGGTTGAACTGGTTCCAGCGTCTGACTGTGACTGAGGTGAATAAAGCAGAGAGAGCTGAGCTGTTCATTAGCTCTGCTCCATCAGCTCAGCTCTTCACTGGCCCTTCACCCTCATAAATCCATCCAACAGACGCTTCTGCCTCCTCATCAGAGGAGAGGGCGTCCAGTCTGAGCAGGATCCTGGCTCCTGATTTGTTTCTGATTACTCACAAACTTCCAAAACAGTGACTCAACATCAGTAACAAACCTTCAGAGATATTCATGTAAACTCCAGTATTAACAAACAGACACAGGCAGAGGCATGTTATCCTGATTAGTAAGTCATGTGAAGTGAGAGAAGTTAATAAAATAATGTGTACTTGAGTCCAGCGTCCTGCAGGCAGCCATGTTTTGTATTTAACACGGTTATAAATATGATTTCTCACAGCAGAGGGCTGTAGGAGGGAAAAAAAACAACACAGGAAGAGACAAACAGGAGAGTGTGAAGACTGCTCCAAACAATCTGAGAAGAAACAGAGAAATAAGACACATAGACGAGAAAGAGAGATGGATAAAAAGATGGATGAATGGAAAAACGGGTGGAAGATCAGTGGGTTGAGGGATGGATGTAGGGATGGATTGGCTGACGGATGGACGGATTAATTGGTGTATGAAAAAATGGATGGATGATTGAATGGATGAATGAATCTAAAGTTTGATGAACAGACAGATGAAGCTGAATGGATGGATAAATGAACAGGAGGATGGAAATATAAATTGGTGAATGGATGGACGAATGGATGGATGGATGGATGGTTGGATTCTATTGATAGATACACAAAGCAGTATGATGGATGGACAGAAAGCTGGATAGATATATGGATGGTTGGATGGATAGATGGACGGATGGATTTGTTTGATGGCTGGACAGATGGATGGACAGATGATTGGATTGGTTTGATGGATGTAGAATGGATGTAGGATGGATGGATGGACGGATGGATAAACAGATGGATGGATTGGTTTGATGGCTGGACGGATGGATGGACGGATGGATGGATTGGTTTGATGGATGTAGGATGGATGGATGGACGGATGAATGGATGGATGAATGGATGGATGAATGAATGGAAAGATGACTGGACATATAAATGGATATATGGATGGTCGGATGGATGGATTGACGGATGGTGGATGGACAGAAAGATGGATGGATTGGTTTGATGAATGGATGGAAAAAAGATTGTTTTGATGGATGGATGGATGGATGGATGGATAGGTGGACAGATGGATGAATTGGTTCGATGGATATATGGATAGTCGGGTGGATGGATTGATGGATGGATTGATGGATGGATGGACAGATGGTTTGATTGATTGGTTTGATGGATGGATGAATGGATTTATGCATAGATGGATGGATGGATGGATGGATAAACAGATGGATGGATTGGTTTGATGGCTGGACGGATGGATGGACAGATGGATGGATTGGGTTGACGGATGTAGGATGGACGGACGAATGGATGGATGAATGAATGGAAAGATGAATGGACATATAAATGGATATATGGATGGTCGGAAGGATGGATTGACGGATGGTGGATGGACGGAAAGATGGATGGATTGGTTTGATGAATGGATGGAGAGAAAGATTGTTTTGATGGATGGACATGAATGGATGGATGGATGGATAGGTGGACAGATGGATGAATTGGTTTAATGGATGGATGGATGGATGGATATATGGATAGTCGGGAAGATGGATTGATGGATGGATGGATGGATGGATGGATGGATTGGTTTGATGGATGGATGAATGGGTTTATGCATAGATGGATGGATGGATGGATGGATTGATCAATGGGACTGGGATGAGATAAATTGACAAATGAGAAATGGAGATACTTTAGATAAAGAGACAGAGAGGTAGACAACTCCTCTGTCTCTCTCTCTCTCTAATTCCGTAAAACGTGCGGTTGTTTTCTCTCCGACCATCCGGGGAACACAGATGGGTTTCAGGAGTCGTCTCTCTCCACAGGAACCATGTTCCCCACCTGCTGTCTGAGTCAAACAAACAAAGCGTTCAAACAGTGAATTATCCTTTTACGGAGATCAGACCTGAAGACAACATGAATTATTCAACAGGAGCCTGGAATAATAACGGTACAACGCTGGAATTCACTAATTAATACACCTGTGGTTGTTGTTGACTGAAGAGTTGAACCAAAAAGACTTTGCTATATTGTTTTCGACGTGATGGAGCTTTTTAATCCTCTGGTTTTATCAGTAACAGAGCAGTGTGAGTGGCAGATTTGTTCATATATGGGACCCGAAACGGAACTACATTAGAGCCTATGCTAATTTTAAAACATTAAAGAGGGGGTATGTTTTTTTTCTTGTAATTTATTCTTTTCCTCTGGTGCCCCTGTAGTATATTTGGACCAATGACAAAAAGAGGGTCTAAAAACGTATTTTTAAAAAGTTCTTTGAAAATGGATAAAAAACATATTTCTGAGTGAAGAAATAAGTTTTCTAACAGATTTCAGTAGTTGACCAACATTTCAAAGTTTTAAGGTTCATTATTTTTTAGTATTTTTAATTTGAGCACCCAAAAATGTCAGGTGGCGCAACCAAATATATGAAAATATATTTATATGTTCCTGTTATTTTTTCTGTGTGAAATTATTGGCAAGTATCTCTCAAGTTTCTGTAGTGACTCATACATTTTCATTTTGTGTGTTTCATTTCTTTTATTTGTGAATAAGATAAATAATTTGATGTTAAAATAACATTTCACATTATTACATTGGTTGTNTACAATAACTGACATTCAATTTTTAGAGTTTAATTACTGTGGATACTTGTCAGGACGGTTGCACCACCTGACATTTTGGGGGTTTGAGGAACCAAAACACAAAAAAACATGTTATATTTTAATAGTTTAAAGATGTGTTCAAATAACACAGGTTTCATAGAATAAAGAAATACATGTGATGAAATACTCAATTCATGATGGAAGGAAATATTACACTCAGACACAAAAAAGGGACGTCACGTCATTGACCCATTTACATGATTTACAGCTCAAAAAATCCAAAATTTCACACATTGGTGTTTCTGAAAACCCCAATTTCAGCTGCTGTCTCTTTAGACTCCACAAACCCCTTTACTATAGGAAGGGATATAACAATAAAACAGACAGTTTTCAGCCTTTTACTTCTTGTTGACTCGCAAATCATGGGTCAAAATATTGACTCTGTTTATGTTTCACACATTGATTATTTAAGAAACTGTGACAGGATGATTTAACGCTGTGTTTTGTGTCCTCACAAGACAAGAGATCTAAGTGTGTGTTTGTGTGTGTGTGTGTGTGTGTGTACATGTGTGTGGGATCCCTCTGAGAAGTGGGAGTTTGTGCAGCATGGCAGCTGCCATGTTCACTCTCTGTTGTTTAGTCACATGGTGTTTCAACAACACACACACACACACACACACACACACACACACACACAGTAGTGTTAACTCTGTCAGGGTTCTTTTGGATTCAGCCTCTGTAGAAAAATATCTTCTTCTTCTCTCAGTCACACTTTAGCTTTTTGAGCTCTCTATATTTTTTCAGTCGAGTGTTTGTTGACAAATGCTAAAAGAAGTTTATTTTTTTTAATCAAACGTAATCAAATCACATCTCATTTTCTTTTGGGTAAGAGGCCGACACTCCGCTCGTGTTTTGACTCACAGGTTAAATGTACAGAGGTCTGACATTCTCTCATTGCATCTCATTGATAAAAACAAAACACACATGCGTCAGCAGTGACGTATTTTAGGGCAACGTCGTCTCGTCTTTGTCATGGAAAAGAAGGTTGTTCCTGAATGTTTTTCATCCCCATTTTTATTAACAATGACACATGCAAAAAGTCTAGACACATAATTAGTGGAGAAGAGAAAAGCATTAAAACACAATCACTTAGTGGACATACTATACAGATTCTGTCCAGTACAAGTAGAGGGAGAGAAAAGAGAGAAAAGAGGGGTAAATGTGAGCGTCGGGAGAAGAAGGGATGCAGTTAGGATGTGGGATCATTTTAATCCCATTAAAACGTTTATATTAAGAGCAGTAATTACTCAACCCTTCATTAGAAGTTTCTCTGCTCCTCCTCAGCCTCGCTGCAGGCGGACAGACAAAAGACCAGAGACACTGCAGATGTCCTCACACACATACACACGCACTGTTTACATGTCTGAGCCTCGGCTTTGTGCACTTTGTAGCACGGGGTCAAAGTGGAGTGAAGAGAAGTTAAAGTTTGCTTTGAAGAGTCCAGAACTTTGCCAAGTCACTGTTTTCAACATTTAGATGAGTCCACACAGCAGCAGCAGAGAAAAACTCCAAGTTTAAGATCAGATTTCTTTCTTTCAAGAAACCTTTGGAGACATGGATAAAGGGTCCATTACATGATTGGAGTTTTTCAGACTTATTCTTGTTCTTTAGCTCATGTTTTAGCCTGTAGCTTTTGTTTTTTTTTCTGTAACCCATGTTTTGCCTTAAGATTGTGTTTTAGCCTTTAGCTCTTATTCTACCCTTCAACCCATGTTAAGCAATGAGCCTTGTTTTGGCCTTTAGCTCCTTTTTCAGCCTTTAGCATATGTTCTGACATTTAGCTCATGTTTAAGCCTTAAGCTCTTGTTACAGCCTTTAGCCCTTTTTTAGCCCATGTTTTAGCCTTTAGCTTGTGTTTTAGCCTCGACCTTGTGTTTTAGCCTTTAGCTCATGTTTTAGCCGGTAGCATTTGTTCTAGCCTCTAGCTCATGTTTTAGCCTTTAGCATATGTTTTAGCCTTTAGCTCATGTTTTAGCCGGTAGCATTTGATTTAGCCTTTAGCTCATATTTTAGCCTTTAGCTTATGTTTTAGCCTTTAGCTCATGTTTAAGCCTTTAACCTTTTTTTTTTTTAGTCTTCATCCCTCATGTTCTAGCCTTTTCCCTTAAATTTTAGCCTTTAGCTCATGTTTCTTCCTCTAGCTCTTGTTTTAGCCTTTAGCTAGTGTTACAGCCTTTATCCCTTTTTTAGCCCATAAACCCGTGTTTAAGCCTTTAGCCCATGTTTTAGCCTTTAGCTTGTGTTTTAGCCTCTAGCTTGTGTTTTAGCCTTTAGCTCATGTTTTAGCCTTTAGCTATCATTTTAGCCTCTAGCTTATATTTCAGCCTTTAGCTCATGTTTTAGCCTTTAGCTCATGTTTAAGCCTTTAACCTTTTTTTTAAGTCTTCACCCCTCATGTTCTAGCCTTAAGCTTGTGTTGTAGCCTTCAGCTCATGTTTTAGCCTTTAGCTCATGTTTCTGCCTCTAGCTCTTGTTTTAGCCTTTAGCTCATGTTTCAGCCTCTAGCTCTTGTTTTAGCCTTTAGCTAGTGTTTGAGCACATGCTCTATCACTCTCCCGTTTAGCTTTATTCTATTCTGTTTCTGTCAGACAGTCCAGCTGTTTTTTCTCCATCATTACTACAAAATAATGCACATAAATCTTTTTAAGCGGCGAAAAACACAGATTTCTCTTCTCACTGATAAACCTCATCAGCCGGAGAGGTGTTGTCAAGGAGACTTCAATTTTCCATTAATCAATGCACGACCTGATTTGGGAGCTAAAAATTAGCATTTAGAAACGACCTCTTTTGGCGCAAATAATCTCATCTCAAGTTGTAGATTTACAGGCATATATCTCGAGATGAGGCTTTTTCCAGATCACTTAGAAAACCCTCACAGTCCCTTTAAGGAGTTATTCCGCTAAGTCCATCCTAAAAGGTTTGGTTGTTTTCAGGGTTTGATTTAGCCTCAAGAACAGAATTTCTACCATAATTCCAACAGTTGAAATCATAGACCGTATAATGGGTGGTAACGACGTTCGGCTCAAACTGAAGCCTCCAGCAGATGCCCCGCCCCCTGGTGTCTGGCTGCAGTATAGGTCATAAGCCCCGCCCCCTGGTGTCTGGCTGCAGTATAGGTCATAAGCCCCGCCTCCCCATGTATTCCAGATATGAGCCGGGAAAACTTTAAAAAATTACAATACCTGGTAGAAACGTTTCTCTCATCTTTACGCTAAGGTGGTATGACGATGTCATTTGGCTGCATGGTGTTCAGGTGTTTTTTTTCTGAGAAGTTAGTTTCTCAAATCAATAACCTGCAATTTTTGGCGCTATATTCAAAGCAAAATGCTATCAACTGTCGACGGCAAACACTCATCAAAAATAGCCCCTATATTCTTTGAAGCCCTTTCTCGGTTTTCCTCTGATTTGGAAGACTTCTTCTTCTTTATTTATAATTTATTTCTCTTTTTTACTTGGCTCCACCGGAAATTCTCTACTGCGCAAACTCTGGCTGCACAATGGCGGCTAGAGAAACGGGGTTTTTTGGCTTAAAAACGTAGAACGGTGACAGGCGGAAGCGCGCTGTCCATTCTATATACAGTCAATGGTTGAAATGCACACAGTCCTCAGGTCACAGCTTCAATCTGGAACCAAACTTGTTCATGCACGTCGACTCTTTTCCTTCAACAGCACGCTCTATATTCCACACTTACACACCGACTCCTGGAAGCCTCCCAGAGCCGAGCTGAATGGGTGTTTGATAACGCACATGTCCTGCCAAAATCTGTGTCTAACTTTATGAGTGTAGGTGGAGATGTTCAACAGTGTTGCAGAAAAGAGAAAGAGCATCCATTTGTGAGTTCATGAAGAGCCTTAAAGAGGAGAATTCAGGGATTTTTGAGTCAAAGATGGAAGTCAAATCACTAAGACCTCTTCATGTCACACTTTTCTCCTTAGAGAGCGGCAGGATGACACAAGTATGAAGAGATCTGTGTGAAAATGTGGATGAATGGTATTCTGGCGCCCATTTTTTTCCAATTCTCACGAGCTCTTCCAACACCCACAGTCTAACAACCCAGCCGAGGAGAAAAAGAGAAGATTCTGGTATATTCTTCTCTACTTTTGTCAAAGCACTCAATAAATCCTGGGCCTGGTTTGTGTGTCTAAACAGTGGAAACTCAGTAAATCCATCACTCACTGTCTGAGGTCTGATTGATGCTTCCACCGGGAGACTCGGTGATTGAGAGCCACTGCTGGCTCACAGCACTGATCCCATATTAAACTCCACGGACTGCTGTATAAATAATTTAAGCCCCGCTCTTTTAACAACAGCACTTCATGCACTCGGTAAAATGAAATGAGATGTAAGAAAGGACGGGGAGAGATGAGACGAGAGGGAATACAAAACTGTCTTATGGAAACATAACAGAAGCTGGAGAGGAGCCACCCTGAAGGCTTTTCTGTAGAAGAAGAAGAACTACATTAAACAACATCTCCTAAACTCTTGTGACCCGTTTTTTAGCCTCGTAGAGACTCGTCCTCCCTGGTTAGCTTCGGTAACAGGCAGCAGAGACTGAGAGCCTCTGCAGTTTATCACAGGTTTCTCCTGAAGCTGCTCAGTCTGATTAATGTCTGAATCCTCAGACAGGATGATGAACAGAGCCTCTGTTCAGGAGGAGAAGAAGCTACTTGGTTTCAGATTGATCTGCTCTATTATTCCGTGTCCCGAGCAGCTGCTTGTTCCAGAGACTGACTGAATGCTCGTACAGGTACCATGAGGCCGCCTGTGCAAAAGATTTAAAGCATCGTCCTACAAACTGGGAGCATTCGAAACCCAAATGTGGAGCTTCTCTGTCAGGTCAAGGGTACTTTAGCATGTTTTGGATCCCAGGAAGTCAGTTAATCAGGTTTTAACCAGCCAAAGGGGCAGATTAGTGTCTTTAACCAGGAGGGAAATGCAGTGTGTGTTTTCGGAAAGTTCAGAAATTGTTGCCTAANCGGTAAAATGAAATGAGATGTAAGAAAGGACGGGGAGAGATGAGACGAGAGGGAATACAAAACTGTCTTATGGAAACATAACAGAAGCTGGAGAGGAGCCACCCTGAAGGCTTTTCTGTAGAAGAAGAAGAACTACATTAAACAACATCTCCTAAACTCTTGTGACCCGTTTTTTAGCCTCGTAGAGACTCGTCCTCCCTGGTTAGCTTCGGTAACAGGCAGCAGAGACTGAGAGCCTCTGCAGTTTATCACAGGTTTCTCCTGAAGCTGCTCAGTCTGATTAATGTCTGAATCCTCAGACAGGATGATGAACAGAGCCTCTGTTCAGGAGGAGAAGAAGCTACTTGGTTTCAGATTGATCTGCTCTATTATTCCGTGTCCCGAGCAGCTGCTTGTTCCAGAGACTGACTGAATGCTCGTACAGGTACCATGAGGCCGCCTGTGCAAAAGATTTAAAGCATCGTCCTACAAACTGGGAGCATTTGAAACCCAAATGTGGAGCTTCTCTGTCAGGTCAAGGGCACTTTAGCATGTTTTGGATCCCAGGAGGTCAGTTAATCAGGTTTTAACCAGCCAAAGGGGCAGATTAGTGTCTTTAACCAGGAGGGAAATGCAGTGTGTGTTTTCGGAAAGTTCAGAAATTGTTGCCTAAGAGCTGATTTTGACGACTTTTAGTGTACCCATTTGTACTAACTAGTCCCACAGCTTTTTTCAGATCATCTTCAAATCGTACATGTGAATACAAGACACATTGAGGATTCAAATTTCTTCACAAATTGTTATAAGGGTCAATGACAAAAAGAGGGTCTAAAAACGTATTTTTAAAAAGTTCTTTGAAAGTGGATAAAAACATATTTCTGAGTGAAGAATTATGTTTTCTGACAGATTTCAGTAGTTGACCAACATTTCAAAGTTTTTAGGTTCATTATTTTTTAGTATTTTTAATTTGAGCACCCAAAAATGTCAGGTGGCGCAACCAAATATATGAAAATATATTTATATGTTCCTGTTATTTTTTCTGTGTGAAATTATTGGCAAGTATCTCTCAAGTGTCTGTAGTGACTCATACATTTTCATTTTGTGTGTTTCATTTCTTTTACTTGTGAATAAGATGAATAATTTGATGCTAAAATAACATTTCACATTATTACATTGNCAAGCATAAAATAATGCCACTGTATTTTTAATTTCCATTTACAATAACTGACATTCAATTTTTAGAGTTTAATTACTGTGGATACTTGTCAGGACGGTTGCACCACCTGACATTTTGGGGGTTTGAGGAACCAAAACACAAAAAAAACATGTTATATTTTAATAGTTTAAAGATGTGTTCAAATAACACAGGTTTCATAGAATAAAGAAATACATGTGATGAAATACTCAATTCATGATGGAAGGAAATATTGCACTCGGACACAAAAAAAGGGACGTCACGTCATTGACCCATCAAGCTTTTGTCGGGAAAAGTTTCCTCTTTTGATTTTGTACTTTTTTCGCCTGAACAGATTGTACGTTTCCTCGACTGTAACCATTTTAACCACCGTAAAGTCTCCTCCTTTAACCCAGTAAACTCCATATCTGAAGCCTGAATACCAACTCCAGCCTCCTTCCTAAAACTCCCTCGTCCCTTCAATTATTCAGCTTTGGCAATGAGGATGAATTACTCCTCCAATCTCAGGCTCCAAAAACGGCAACAGTCTCATTATGATTTTAATGGGTCTGCTACAAGAAGGATGAGGAGAGGAGGAAGATGATGGAGGGCTGGGAGGCTATTTTTACCGTCACATATATTTTTCTATTCTTAGTGATGAAGAATTTGAATTCTTTCGGCGATTTTTTCCACCATGTAATACAAGTTCACATCTGTTTGGAAAATGTGCTGAAATCTCCTCTCAGGTCTGATAATCTCCAGTAGGATATGAAAGAAGCTGTCGAACCACAAACCGTCTCTGCGGCTCGTGATGGAGTTCATCAGAAGTGCTGCTCGGCTTGAGTTCATCGAAAAAGTCCTGACGACGTGTTTCCCTCTGCCAACGCGCTCCTCGACGCTTTAATATCACTTACAGTTGTTTATTTATGACCCCGATCCCCCGCCTGTGTTCTTAGCTTAATTACTTCGGGGTCATGTGTAATCGCTGATGGAGGGGCTGAGACAGAGGAAGGAGAAGAAGGAGAGAAGAGAGGAGGAGGAAACCTGACTTTATGGGAGAGAAAAGGATGGAGAGGAAAAGAGGACCAGAGGGAGGAGTGAAGAGGTGTTAGAGGCTTTGGTAGATGTAATCAAACAGTGAGTGGATGATGATCATAATCACAGAATCATAATCAACTCAAACTTTGTCACTTTGAGACGCCACAGCTGGTTGAATTACACCGCAAGAAATAAAGACTGTTTCTCAAGTTTGCTTCACTTTTGTCTCCGAGTTTCATCTTGTAAACTGTTGATCTTGTTTATTTTTTAATGTTAAATTCACTTTTAAACACCTTGAGTTAAACTTACACCTTTTGCAAGTCTAGCTTATGCAAAAGTTGAGCTCAAAAGTTTACATACCTCGGCCATTTTTCAGAGAATATGAATGATAACACAAAAAGTTTTCTTTCACTCATGGTTAGTGTTTGGATGAAGCAATTTATTAATAAATAACTGTGTTTACTCTTTTTAAATCATAATGACAACAGAAACTACTAAATGACCCTGATCAAAAGTTTCTATCCCCCAGTTCTTAACAGCGTGTATTTCCCCCTTTAACATCAATAACAGATTGAAGTCTTTTGTGCTCGTTTTGGATGAGGGTCTTTATTTTCTCAGATGGTAAAACTGACCATTCTTCTTTGCAAAAAGCCTCCAGTTCCTGAAAATTCTCAGTCTGTCTTGCATGAACTGCAGGTTTGAGATCTCCCCAGAGCCGCTCAATGATATTGAGGTCAGGAGACTGAGATGGCCACTCCAGAACCTTCACTTTATTCTGCTGGGGTATGTAAACTTTTGTTCGAGGTCATTTCGGAAGTTTCTGTTGTCATTATGATTCAAAAAGTAAACTTGCACTCATGAGCAGAAACATTAGTTTTTGTGGTTGCGTGTCATTCTTCTCACTACTTTACTTATTGGGCACTTTTTTATCAAATTTTCAGGGATTTTCAAATTTCTGGTGTTTACATCCCATTTTTTGTTTGTTTGTGATATTCAGATTTCACGCAATTCAAAAAAGTTGGGAGCCACTGACCTAAAGGATTCTGTTTAAGTGTCTTTTCCCTGTGGTGGTTGGGACCTAGATGAGCTACACGGAGAGTTCTTGGGCCTTTGGTTTCAGGTTAACCAGCCTGGTTTTCCTGCACTGATACAGATGTCTATCTGTGTTTACTTCTGCTGAACCAGCCCCGACTCCTCCTCCAGACTCCAGCAATAAGCCATCTCCGCTTCATCCCGCCAAAGCAATAAGCTAAACGCGTCTCCCCCGGAGCCTCGTGCCTTAAAACCAATAAAGCCAGAGCGAAGCATAATGAAATGGGCGATTCAGGCCGAGCATAAGCCTGAGTTCGCAATCAATAAAGAGGAGAGACGCTCCTTCCCTGCACTTAAGTATTTAAAGTGGAGGACTTTAACTTAGGAGTTTGCATGAGGAGTGGTAATGTTGGATACCAGTGTACTTTGGGAAGAAGGTCACTGCTGGATCCTCCTGATGCTGTTTCTCTGATGGTTTTTATCAGTGTGACTAGGGCTGAACAGTTTATCGTTTTCTGATAGAAACCGAATTTCAGACATCATGATCATGTGAATGCAAAGCTGCATTTTTTCATCAAGTCAGAGATAGCTCTTTTTGTTTTTCAGTCGTTATAACTATAAATACGATTAAAAAAGTCCAGTTTAGAAATAGAAAGAATTGTATTTTAAGGTCAGAAATTCCACTATTTATCTAAAAATTCTGCCTTTTATTTAATAATGTTGTTTTTATTTCTCGTGATTTTGACTTTTTGTATGAAAAAATTTCCACTTTTTATTTCAAACATTGCCTTTATTTCAAAATGTTGATTATTTATCCGAAAATTTTGACTTTTATCTCAAAATTTTGACCTTGAATGTGAAAGTTTAGACTTTTTTTCACATGTTGCATTGATTTCTTCATCTCAGAATTTTGTCTTCACCTCTCAAAATTTCCACTTTTCATCTTAAAATTTTGACCTTTAACCTAAAAGTTAGAAACAATTCATACCTTCATTTTTCAGCCTTACATTGGCGTAAAAGCTTTTGATGTTTCAATGGTTTGATGTAATTTTCTGTCAAGTTTTTACATGGTACTGTATATTGTAAAAACTTCACTGAAACTTGATTTAAAGAAAATCATGAATTGAATTGAAATAGCAATATCTGCCAGAAAAATTGCGATTAGATCCTTTTGTAAAACCGTTCAGCTCTAGTGTGACTTCACATTTCTCTGGGACTTTCTTTAAATTCTCCTCCTCTTTTACTTTCTCCTTCAAAGTCACTCCAAGCGCTCAGGTGAAGCAGCAAGAAACTGTTTCCATTGTGCATTTCTCTGTTGCATGCTCACTTTACGGATACAGCACACACACACACACACGTTTGCTGTTTTCACTCCTGTGTGAAAGCGAAACGACGACGGAGATGGAGAGCGACGGAGTGAAGAGCAGCAGAGGTGAGATGGGAGAGGGAATAAATACGACACAGCGTGAGAGAGAGAGAGAGAGAGAGAGAGACGGCGTCAGAGAGGGAGGGGGATGCTGACATCACAGCAGATGGGTGAGGTAATGTCTGTGACACAGAAGCTGAGCAGATAGAGCAGACAGACACACTTCAGAAGCTGCTGAAGAGGCTGATGCTGCAGCTTTTTAAACACAGAATACAAACTGTGTTTTTCTTTCAAGAATCTGTAGAGAATCAAAGATCTCAGACTGTTTCATCCTGCAGTTATTGATGCTGGTGTTAGGTAGGGTGACCATACGTCCTCTTTTAAGAGGCTGTCCGGCCTGTCCGGTCGGGGTCTATAAAATCCTTCAAATGTCCGGGTTTTTGATCTTGCCTTGCTTGAGCGCGTCACAGAACAGTGTATTTATCATTCACGTTGAATGGTTCCTTTAGAAACACGCTCTGAGAGGTGGAGTTTGAGCCGAACCCCGGAACATGTATTCATTCATTCACAAATCAGTACAGAGGCGCTCCACTCTCATTCACTCACTCGCAGGCTGACAGGCAGGTAGGCACACTGCCAGAGAACACTCGAACAGAAAGAAAATGCCGAAACGCAAATGTCATTTCACTGATGACATGCGAAAAAAGTTCCCCTGTTTTCGTCCGGTTTGGGACAAATGGGAGGCAGAATGTACAGTCTGCAAAGCTGGAACTTGTGTCTCTGTGGCTGATAATGGTTCCAACGATCTGCAAGCCCATATCACCACAATAAAACATTGAAGAATAGGCTACCTCTCTTTTTTCTTTTTGTTTAATATTTTGAGGCATTATTTCTATTTTTACGTAATTGATCATTGGGAGGCTATTTTGAAGAATGGTTCTCTACCTCACTTTTCCTAACTAAGGTGTGTCAGATTTAAGAGAGATGATTATTTTTTATTTTGTTAAACATCTGAATACTTGTGTTGCTACAGAACTGTTTTGGGCTATTTTTCAGTATATCCAGGTAAAGTGTTCTTTCTGGGGAATTCAGAATATTTGTTTAACTGAGTTAGAAGCACAGAAAGCCCCCTGACCCATGCAAAACCCCTAAAAATGTGTGTCTGTGTGTGTGTGTGTGTGTGGGGGGGGTCCTCTTTTCAGAGAAACAGAATATGGTCACCCTAGACTTAGAGTCAATTGGGGCTGCAACTCACCAAAAAGTGGCAGGACAAGACTGGAACTGGATTATCTCCATTTATATTCTTCCGTTTTCTAAGTCTTTCTCTGAGGTTTTTCTGGACCTAAACAAAAGCAGAAGTCGTCTCTGTCTGACAAACTCAGGATCTTTTCTCTTCTTACAGTCACACACAAGCACAGGGAGAATATCACAGCCTCCCTCTCAGTATTTACTCCACACAGGTCAGTGGTTTCTCCCCTTAAGTGTCTGTGATCCATATTTCAGGTGCAGCAGCTGGAGGGCTGCCCGTCATGTTAATCAGAGTCACCCAGTGGTGCAGAGGCTGTTTGCACCTATCGTCTGTCTGCAGAGACGATGATGTCATCTGAACTCAGGTGACTCCAACACGCGCAGAGAGAGTGAATCTCAGTCCTCCGAGAGGAAAAACTCTGCTGCCTCTTCTTTAATGAGACAGAAAAGAGATGGAATCAGAGGGGATTGTGGGTAAAAGAAGAGGGGAGACTGGGACAAAGGCCGGTTCAGGACACAGTTTGACATTTCTGCTGCACCATGTTGAGTCTTTTCTATTCTTTCCACTTCTGTTTGAGACTCTCAGAGCATGCTGGGTAAAAGGGACGCTCTTCTGCTGCCACCTGCTGGTCACAGCCTGTCACTGCAGTCCACAGAAAATCCACAGACATAGAAATGATGTTAAGTTTGGAACAAAAAGGGTTTGTACTTAAAGGAATGGATGCACCTAAAACTCAGACCAGATGCTGCGTTCACTGGCTCTACTTCACAGTTAGGGCTGAACAAGTTTAAAAAAAGATCTAATTGCGATTTTTCTGGCAGATATTGCGATCTCAATTCAATTTACAATTTTAATTAAATCAAGCTTTAGTGAAGTTTTCCCAATGTGCGGCAGAGAATTACATCAAACCATCAAAACATCAAAAGTCTTTACTATCATGCAAGGATAAAAATGAAGGTAAGAATTATTCTTAACTTTTAGATATAAAGGTTAATATTTAAGTTGAAAAGTGGAAATTTTGAAAAGTAAGACAAAATTTTGATAAAAAGTCAATATTTTGAGATAAAAAAAAAATCAAAATTTTATGCAATCAATCCAACATTATGTGAAAAAAGTCTAAACTTTCACATTAAGGGTCAAAATTTTAAGATAAAGGTAAATATCTTAGATAAAAAGTCAAATTTTTGAGATTAAGAATCAAAATTTTGAAATAAAGGCAACATTTCAAATAAAAAGCGGAAATTTTGATAAATAAAAGTCAAAATTCTAAGATTTAAGTCGAAACCATATGAAATTAAGACAATATTAATAGATAAAAAGGCAAGATTTTGAGATAAATAGCCAAATTGTGACTTTTCTTAAAACCCTGAGTCAAACACCTCCACTGAGTTTGGACTGTAAATACGACTGTTGCTATTTTTAACCGGACTTTTTAATCGCATTTTTAGTTTTAACAACTGAAGAACAAAAAGAGCATCTTTGACTCTTAAATTTTAAAAACAGTTGAGTGCAAAAAAACTGTTTTAAAGACAAAATACAAAACAATTTAAAAAAAAAACCAACTTGGTTTTGCATGCGAAGGGTTGCTGGTTCAAGTCCCAGCATGGACCAAAAATTGGAAGTTGGCTGATAGCTGGAGAGGTGTCAGCATAGTTTCCTGGGCACTGTCGAGGTGCCCTTGAGCAAGGCATCGAATCCCCAACTGCTCAGGGTGCGCGCTGATGGTGCAGCTTCTCCACTCTGTACTCTCCACCAGTGCATGTTTGTGTGCAAAAGTGCTGTTTGTGCATGTGTGTTTGTGTATATAGCAGTGATTCCCAACCTGTGGGTCGTGGCCCCCTGGTGGGCCGCGGAGATACTGTAAGTGGGCCGCCAAATCTTTTCCAAAATAGTCTGAATTTTACTGGAGGGTAATTATATGAAGACACAAATATACAGAATAATGTTTAAAACCTTAAAACTCAGGTATGTCTTTAAGGATAGTAAACATCTTCAAATATTTATATATAAGAAAAGTCCTTTAAGAAGGCAAATTTAACAAAACTTAAATGTAATAAAACAAATGTTGTGTAACCCAACAATGCAATCACTGACCCAGAATTTAACAAGTTGTTACATTGTGGGCAAATGGTTGTTGCATTTGGGGCTCAGCATCTGTTACATTATTGACCAGTTATCACATTTTGGGTTTTATTACATTTTTTTCTTACATTTAGGGTCTTTGTTACAAATCAAGCTCTAATAAGGCATCATACAGCCTCCGCACTTATAGGGTTGGAGTCGGACCGTGAACATTTTTTGAGACTTAGAAGTGGGCCCTGAATTGGCAAAGGTTGGGAACCACTGGTATATAGCATGATTAGTTTCAGAGTGTAAAATTGAATTTCCCCAACAGGGGATTAAATGAAGGATATCTTATATCTTATGAGAGTATTTTTACATGGCATTTGAGAGAAATGGAGCCAAAAGTCTGGATTAAAACATAAATGCTCATTTTACTCAAATACCAACCTATAAAAATTAAAATCAGAGAAAAGAAAATTTAGCTGGGACCCTTCTCTTCCTAGTGCAAAGATTTTTTTTTTGCATGCTTAGCTGCTTTTTATTTTGAAATCCTGCAGCAGCCCTTAGGTTTGGCTGTCACTGCATCTTTATTTATCACGCGATGCAGCGCGTAGAGCTCTTTAAATATAACTCATTCCACTAAACTTGATATTTTGAAATCATATGTCATCAAACATAATCCCCCGCAGTTTAAATCTTCTTCAGACTCTCACTAAAGTCTCATGTTCTGTGTTCTGCAGTCCTGCTCCTAAACCTGAACCCCTGCCAGGTCTCCAGGTCACACTCTGTGGTCTTGGCTTCACTAAAGTAGCAATAAAAACCTGGAACTTTCTAGAAGCTCCTCTGGCCTCTCACCCCTGAGCGTTAAGACGGGACCAAACCTGAGAAAAATACTATTTAAAATCAATCTAAAGTCTCAGACTTTATACTTAAAGTGTGATTAGGTCTGGAGGAGGGCGAGGAGCTGAGGGTGGGACCGTGTGTTCAGTCTGCAGCCTGAACAAAGACTGGAGCTCCTTCACATTAACCTACTGTTCCACTTCTTTTGTTTTCTTCTTCTACATAAAGTTTGATGACTTTCATTTGCTCATTTTATTTCGTTTGCTGACTCTCTGACCTGTGGGATCGAGCCACAGAACTTGGACCGGAGTCAGACACAGACGTACACGATGACTCACTAAATGCTGGATGTAAAAGTTTATGATATATATTTTCTGACTCTGATTTACAATCCGAGTCAACAGACCTGCAGTGTGTCGTTTTTCTTTCTGTCTTTCTTTTCTCTGACTCCTCTCTCTGAGTTTTCTCTTGATTAAACCCTGAGTGTGTGTTCGAGGGACGCCTTGACCTTACCCATGACTCCTCTTTTTTATCTGACTGTAAATCACTCATCAGCCGTGTGTCGCTGCTGATTATTACGACTTCCTCCGACTGTACAAGTGTGTGTGTTTGTGTGTGTGTGTGTGTGAGTGTACGGCACAGCTGAGGGGAAAAACAGGAAATTACCACATCTACAGGACACACTTGCACAGATCAACAAAAATGACTTCGTTAACTTGCAGAAACACAAAAACTGCTCAAATTTTGCTTGAATTTAATGTTTTCTGCAGTAGTTCATGTTAGTTCTTAATTACTAAAACTGTTTTATTGTCTTACAAGGAGAATTCATACTGTTGCTGAGGGTGAATTGTCTCTCTTCAAAGATGCAACATTACTTCCTTTTCCATCTGACACTTGTACGGTAATGTTTCTACATGAACACACGTTATGTGAGATGCTTACATATAATGCAAAAACTGGTAAAATACGGTTGAAATGATGTTTTTTATACTGTCTGATTGTCATATAAAGACTTTGCAAAGGATGGAGTTTCTGGTGGTCTTGCGGTTTAACAAGTCTTTCATATAACAGACCAGTACACCATTTTGCCAACAAAGATTTTAGAATGCAATTTAGCTCCCAGAAGGAAAAAGAAGCCCATATTTTGGATCCCTGGAGGAGAGTTTTTATCATGTTTTAGCAGCCATTGGTGGAGTTAAGTGAATTTTTTCAACCCGAAGGACCAGACTGTCTCTGTTATCAATGAAGATGAAGAAAACTTGTATTCATATACATATGAGGGTCCTCAGAATTATAATGATGAAACTTTTAGACAAGATGAAAAGCAGGAACAGGGCAGCATTAGGAGGAATTATGGGTAAAGGAGAGCAGTGAGCTGTGGTGTGAGGAGAACCAGAGGAGAACAGAGCGAGTCCTGAATGGCGTTAGATGTAAATATGGAGTCTGAAGCTGTTCACATAAGCTCATTTAAAGTTTAATCTCAGAAACAATACCTTAAAAAGTGTGTTGTAAGTGTAAGGGCTGATCACAAACCAGTCAGTTGTATGGGAATGACTTGTAAAAACGCCAAATCTGAACTTTGGTTTGTGAGTGTGAGAGAGAAAGGAGATGTAGCACCGGCTTCGGTGATATTATCTATTCAACAACACCTTTTTTACCAGTTAAAATTCATATGTGGGTCAATGACGTGACGTCCCTTTTTTTGTGTCTGAGAGCAATATTTCCTTCCATCATGAATTGAGTATTTCATCACATGTATTTCTTTATTCTATGAAACCTGTGTTATTTGAACACATCTTTAAACCATTAAAATATAACATGTTTTTTTGTGTTTTGGTTCCTCAAACCCCCAAAATGTCAGGTGGTGCAACCGTCCTGACAAGTATCCACAGTAATTAAACTCTAAAAATTGAATGTCAGTTATTGTTAATTGAAATTAAAAATACAGTGGCATTATTTTATGCTTGAACCTTTTTAAATAAAACATTCTTTGCAAATAAAAAGAATTTTAAAGCTGTTGAGAAATGTAAAAGACTTTTGTCCCGTAATTTTCACCTTGTCAAATGTCAGGGTGGTGCAACCGTAACATTAGACTTTTATTTTAAAGTGAAGAGAATAAAACAGGAAACAGGAAACTGCATCAGCCAGAGGAGCCCAAATGACATTTGTGACCAAGTGGAAAAGTTTGTAGATTTCTCTGAAATACTGATAAAAAAGGTTTTTTCACTTCATTGGTGACTGGAACAATTTCCATGTCAGGTGGTACAACCAATGTAATAATGTGAAATGTTATTTTAACATCAAATTATTTATCTTATTCACAAATAAAACAAATGAAACACAAAATGAAAATGTATGAGTCACTACAGACACTTGAGAGATACTTGCCAATAATTTCACACAGAAAAAATAACAGGAACATATAAATATATTTTCATATATTTGTTTGCGCCACCTGACATTTTTGGGTGCTCAAATTAAAAATACTAAAAAATAATGAACCTAAAATCTTTGAAATGTTGGTCATCTACTGAAATCTGTTAGAAAACTTAATTCTTCACTCAGAAATATGTTTTTATCCATTTTCAAAGAACTTTTTAAAAATAAGTTTTTAGACCCTCTTTTTGTCATTGACCCATATCCACATATCTACTGTTAGAAAAAAAAAAAAAAATCTGGCTTACAGTGCTCAGGTGACGTTTCTGTCTGGATGAATCTCTGAAAAATCCTTCTTTCCATCTGAAACCTGGAGCCGGGCTGTAGCTGCTGCCGCTGCCGGTGAAAGTGCCACTGCCTCGGGCTTCACCTCCATCATCTCCCCCGGTCCTGGCACGAAAAGCTAACTCCATATTTGCTTCTTTAGGGGAAAAACTGAACTCGAAGTCCTGCTAAGTTTCTATTTTTGGCATCCAGAGTAAGAATGAAAGACTGAAGCATCTTAATACGCGGTCAAATTAAGTAAAAATCTTGTAGAAACACGAGATACACGACTCTAAATCCCCGCTCTCATTTTCTACGTCCTATCAAACACATTGGATCAAAGTCAAGGATGGGAAAGCCCCGCCCCCTTAGTGACGTCAAATCATCGATCCTTTTTGAACAGGTGCGCTGAAAACCATAGATACATATGAGAAGGATAGATGCCTCGTGCGCTCTGTAAGCCAATGGGAAGTAACGTCGTCACATGGCGGCCATCTTGGGACAGGGCTGCTCAATCACTCATTATATGCAGACGATTGGAGCATGGACTTAGAAATAACTATAAATTGCTCAATTTTCAACCGATTTTCAAACGGCTTGGTTTGTTTTAAACGTCAGAAATTTAGCTATTTAACTCGCAAAATTAAGAATATTTTCAACAAAAAAAAATGCAATTGAAAAACTCAGCCTGAGTCATAGCCACGTGAATAAGGTTTGTAATACACCAATCCGTTTGTAAATCTGTCAAAAAATTCAGCGAGTTACGAGTGTTTTAGTGAGTAAATCAGCATCCTTTCCATTGACTACAGCAGGGGTTCTCAAAGTGGGGGTCGGGACCCTTTTGGGGGTCGTGAGACATTGATAGGGGGTCGTGAAATGTGTCCCAAAATCGAAAACTATGAACAATTCCACATTTCATCCATTATTGTAAGAATAAAAGCAAAAATAGGGGTTAAAGATAATATCAAATTATGCAAACAGAAAATGTTTTATCTGTTTTTCACATTTCTTTGTTCAAGTTTGATACAGTGAACACAGCCAAGTGCACATTAGTCGGTAAATCTCCTACTGATGAGTTAAATTAAGTATCCTCAGGGGTTTTTTGTTTGTTTTTGTCTGTTTTTGGATTGGCCCATTAGTGTTGTACCACAGCAGGGGGGTCGCCAGTCTCTAAGGCTGCCATTTTGGGGGTCACAGGTGGAAAAGTTTGGGAACCCCTGGACTACAGTATAAAGCAGGCCTGTTCCAAGATGGTTGCCACGGTGACGACGCTGCTGACTCCACCTCTAACCTTCTTTTATATATATATATATATATATATATATATATATATATATATATATATATATATATATATATATATATATATATATATATATATATATATATATATATATAGGTAGATATATAGGTAGATATATATATTGAAAACAGCCACTTCATTATCCAAATTTGTGCCTTTTTGAAGCGTATAATTAACCCTGCGGTGCATAGTGGTCACTACATTGAACACTTATTTAAAAGTTATTTACTCCTAAATTCAATGGTTCATGTGGTGGAAATTCATATTAGCCTGTGTCAGGATATTTTTATTCTTCTTAAGGCCTGAAAAAATATTTTCAATTTTTTTTTCCAAACATATATATATTTTAAAAAATGTTATAGACAAACATTTGAGGGTGAAGAAGCATATAAACTTTAAATTATTCAGTGTTAAAATGGATGAAAGAGAGTTAAAATGTTTTCCCAAGGCATTAAAAAAAGGTTATTCATGAAATTACCAAAGAAAAAAAAGAAAATAAGTCAAATGAAAAAAATAAGTCATATCTACATAAAGTTCACACTGTATTATGTTTAATGCTCAGTTAAAAATATTTGAAAAAAAATGAAAACCTTTTTGTCGTGCCCTGAGACAAATAAAAACACTCAAAGGAAAAATCCACTGACTTTCATAAGTCATGCATCAGAGGGTTAAAATAAAATAAAATTTTAAAAAAAGCTGATTGACTTTTTCTACAGCCACTATCAGACCATGGCAAGTGAAAATAATAAAAAAAGACCAATAATTAAAAAAACATTTATAACTATTTTTCTATGTATTTCATTAACTTTTAATTTTGACTTATTTTTTTTATTTGTTCCTGTAACTTCACCTCTGATTCATATAGTGAATTAATGACTGAAATGTCAAATGTACCCACAGTTTATTTTCTATATTTATGATAAAGTAAGAAAAAAAATAATGAATTCCACTTTCCGTAACAGAAATCCAGAGTAGTATACAACTAAACACGTCCAACAGAACAGTGATACATACTACATGTGAAAGTAGTAGATAGTAGGCAGTGCACACACACGCACACGACTCTGCTCGAGTGATCATAAGACTTCTAACATAAGTGGTTCTGTTTTATAAATCCACATGGTGCTCTGGTTTCTCCTGTTCGTGCCGCAGGAATCAAACCTGCGCCCAGAAACCTGGAAGCTCGTCTGAGCTCGAGGTCTCCGGGGAGCCGCTGTGATTGCAGGACGTTGAGCTGGCGGTTCCTCTGGACTCAGACGTGACCATTAGGAGGCTCAGTCTGAGGATTTGAGGGTTTGGGACGCTCAGCAGAGGTTCGTGTTTGAAAGTTGCTGGTTTGAATCCTTGTGATGAAGCTGCAGTCGACTCAACAGGTGTTAGAGATAAATCTTTAAAAGTGTAGAGGAAGATGGTTTTAATGACAACTTCTTCTTTTTTTTCAATACTGTGTCAAAAATGTGATGAACATGAAATAAGTCGCAGAAAAGAGAAGATAAAACCCAGGATCAGGGGTGGAAGTAATTAATTACAAATACTCAGATTACTGTAATTAAGTAGTTTTTTGGGGTACTTGTACTTTTATGAGTAGATTTTCAAGTCTATACTTTTACTTTTACTTAAGTAATCATTATGCTTCTGTGACCTGTTTCCCGCATGTCATTCCCCACTCTCTCCCCCTTTTCCTGCTCTATCCACTGTCCTCCTCTATCCAATTAAAGGCAGAAAAGCCCAAAAAATATCCTTTAAAAAAAAAAAAAAAAAAATGTATTCATGGATATTCTGAATAAGGTAATAAAAGCTTAAAATGAGAAAAAGAAAGACAAAAAAAACCCCCAAAACAATGAAAATGAGCGAAAAATACTTGTATTCTATCTCATCAGTTATTAATGATTATTGATTGTTGGCATTTTAACTATTGGCAAAGCGAAAAAAACAAACTTTAGAGCCCTATCTGGAGCGGTGACAGTGACATCACCAGTTAAAAGTAACTAATAATCTGAGTAGTTTTTTTGACAAATACTCAGGACTTTTGCTTGTGATTGAGTAATATTTTAGCAATGTAACAGTACTTGTACTCGAGTACAGATTTTCAGTACTCTTTCCACCACTGCCGCGGACTCAGATCACAGATGATGTCACCGAATATGACAGTTTGAGACGAGAGAGACAAAAGACGAAGAAACTGAGAGTGAGCGAGTCACAGAGAGACAAAGAGACAAAGAGAACGAGCAAGGGTGAGCGAGGTGCCCCCGTGTCCCTGGTCACACCAGTGGGTAACCACACACTCCATCACATGGCTCCAGACACACTCGCTCTCACACACACACTGAGGTCAATGATATGTTGAGTAACATAGTGAGGGGGAAACCTGAGAAGGGAAAAACCTAACGAAGGAGAAAAACAATAACAAGAGAGACCAAAAAAAGATGGACGCCCTGTCTCAGCGTCTCCGTGTTACTGTTTGTTTCCACCTCTGCATCTCTGGCTTCTGTCTCTCTGTCACCAGCTCTTTAAGAATTAAGGAAATATGTCATTACATCCAGGAGTAACTGCAGAACAAGACGGAACGAAGTTAGAAGCGAACGAAGCCTCTCATTACGCCGTGTATCCATCAGGCGGCTCTGACAGAAACACGCTCCTCAGATGGAGCTCGTTTTCAGCTGTTTGCACAGGAATTCGACCGACGACTGACTTTGACTTCAATAAGGATCAGTCTGCAGATCTGTGTTACATCTTATAAAATGTTCAGAGCTTCCTGAACAAGACTTCTGACTGAAAAAGTCACTAGATGAAATAAGAAATGCTCAAAGTGACTAATTCCCCTCTTGTTGGAACAGAAACTTCAACTCCAACTATCCAACCTGTCAACAGGTGAGAAATCACTCAGAAACCAATCACAGTAAAGAACAGGGGGATCACTAATGAAGCCAAATGGTTTACAGCAGTGGTTCCCAACCTTTTCCAATTCAGGGCCCACTTCTAAGTCTCAAAAAATGTTCACGACTCCAACCCTATAAGTGCGGAGGCTGTATGATGCCTTATTAGAGCTCGATTTGTAACAAAGACCCTAAATGTAAGAAAAAAATGTAAGAAAACCCAAAATGTGATAACTGGTCAATAATGTAACAGATGCTGAGCCCCAAATGCAACAACCATTTGCCCACAATGTAACAACTTGTTAAATTTCGGGTCAGTGATTGCATTGTTGGGTTATACAACATTTGTTTTATTACATTTCAGTTTTGTTAAATTTGCCTTCTTAAAGGACTTTTCTTATATATAAATATTTGAAGATGTTTACTATACTTAAAGACATACCTGAGTTTTAAGGTTTTAAACATTATTCTGTATATTTGTGTCTCAATATAATTACCCTCCAGTAAAATTCAGACTATTTTGGAAAAGATTTGGCGGCCCACTTACAGTATCTCAGCGGCCCACCAGGGGGCCACGACCCACAGGTTGGGAATCACTGGTTTACAGAATACGGTTAAGGTTAGCAGAGCTCACACCCCTGGATTAACCCTTTAAGCCCAGGCTGCAGAAAAAATAACTTACTAACTATAAATAACTTGTTTTGGGAGCCAAAGTATTACATTAAAGAGTTAAATCATCATTAGTTTCTACAATTTCTGAATCCAAGTCTTTTAATTTTGACTCCGTGAAAACTGTGACAGTTAGAAAGGCTAAAGGCTAAAACATCAGCTAAAGGCCAAAACGTGAGATAAATGCTCAAACACAGGCTAAAGGCTAAAACAGGAGCTAAAGAATGAAACACAAGCTAAAGGCTAAAATCACAGGCTAAAGGCTAAAACGCGAGATAAATGCTCAAACACAGGCTAAAGGCTAAAACAGGAGCTAAAGACTGAAACACAAGCTAAAGGCTAAAATCACAGGCTAAAGGCCAAAACGTGAGATAAATGCTCAAACACAGGCTAAAGGCTAAAGTAGGAGCTAAAGACTGAAACACAAGCTAAAGGCTAAAATCACAGGCTAAAGGCTAAAACACGAGATAAATGCTCAAACACAGGCTAAAGGCTAAAGTAGGAGCTAAAGACTGAAACACAAGCTAAAGGCTAAAATCACAGGCTAAAGGCTAAAACACGAGATAAATGCTCAAACACAGGCTAAAGGCTAAAGTAGGAGCTAAAGACTGAAACACAAGCTAAAGGCTAAAATCACAGGCTAAAGGCTAAAACGCGAGATAAATGCTCAGACACAGGCTAAAGGCTAAAACAGGAGCTAAAGACTGAAACACAAGCTAAAGGCTAAAATCACAGGCTAAAGGCCAAAACGTGAGATAAATGCTCAAACACAGGCTAAAGGCTAAAGTAGGAGCTAAAGACTGAAACACAAGCTAAAGGCTAAAATCACAGGCTAAAGGCTAAAATGCGAGATAAATACTCAAACACAGGCTAAAGGCTAAGTAGGAGCTAAAGACTGAAACACAAGCTAAAGGCTAAAATCACAGGCTAAAGGCTAAAATGCGAGATAAATACTCAAACACAGGCTAAAGGCTAAAACAGGAGCTTAAGACTGAAACACAAGCTAAAGGCTAAAACACAAGCTAATGGCCACAGTGGAAGCTCCGGGCCAAAATGTGAGCTAAAGACTGAAAAGGGGGCTGTAGGCTAAGACGCAAGCTAAAAGCTAAATGGCAAGCTTTAGGCCAAAATGTGAGCCAAAAGCTAAAACACAGACTTAAGGCTAAAATGTGAGTGAAAGGCTACAACACAAGCTATAGGCTGAAACACGGGATTAGGGTAAAACACAAGCTAAAGGCTTAAATGTGAGATTAAGGCCAAAACATGAGCTAAAGGCTAAAACAGGAGCTAAAGACTGAGACACAGGCTAAAGGTTGAAAGCACAGGCTAAAACACAGGCTACAGGCAAAAACACAAGCTAAAGGCCAAAATACAAGCTACAGACTAGATCAGAGGCTACTTGCAAATAATTTCACACAGAAAAAATAACAGGAACACATAAATATATTTTCATATATTTGGTTGCGTCACCTGACATTTTTGGGTGCTCAAATTAAAAATACTAAAAAAAAATGAACCTTAAAACTTTGAAATGTTGGTCAACTACTGAAATCTGTTAGAAAACTTAATTCTTCTCTCAGAAATATGTTTTTTTTATCCATTTTCAATGAACTTTTAAAAAATACGTTTTTAGACCCTCTTTTTGTCATTGACCCAGTAACATTTTTTATCGAATAATTTCTCCGTCTGCAGAGAAGAATCTCATATCTCAGTGGGATATTTCTGCTTAAAGAGGATGAATCAAAAACAAATTTAGGAGTAAAATCTCTCTCTGGTGATTTTCTGAGCTGCAGGATCATTTAGTGGAAACCTTAAAAATGAGAAAAACAGTCATAAAAACTCTTCCAGGTCCTGCTGCCTGAGGACGTTCAGGATGCAGATTATTCCTGCTTCTATCTCTGATGTCTTCACTTTTATCACTCGCCAAATCTTGTTTTTCCTACGTCCCACTCTTTTGCTTTCCGTCTGCTTTTTCAATATTTCTGCCACAAATAATTTCTTTCTTTCTTTCTTCTTTCTTGCCCCCATCGCTCTCCCTCCCTCCCTTTTATTTCCCACACTCCCTTTCTTTCTCTCTGTCTGCTGGCGGCAGTGTGTGATGCTTACGACGGCGTCATGCTGGGTCACCACGCTGCACACACACACACACACACACACACTCCCACACGGCGTCAGTGTCTGTTATAGTGACAACGCTGCGGACAAACCAACCAGAGACAAATATATAAAAACGGTCTGAAATTCCGTTTAATTTTAGGAGATTTCCACATCAGCCCTGCTCTCATAAACCCGTGTTTAGACATGCATGTAGGTTTGGGAAAACCAGGAGCCAGAAAGATAAATAGAGTGAATTATAACAGAAAGTTTTGGAGCCGCTCTTCCCCAAATAGCACGGGTACTTTTGTATTTGGGTTTAAAAATAGAGGATGAAGACCACAGAGAGCCTGGAGTCTCTATAAATGTCCTGAACTCTTCTCACACAGGCCGCTGTCTTTCATTTCTCTCTCTTTCTCTCTCGTTTCTTCTGCTTTTTTCCCACGTTTTTGACATTCTGAACTCAACATCATCTCCAGGGGGAATTCCACTCTTTTTAAAACATGGTTTCTGAGCGTTGAATGTTTCGGTTTCTAGATGAAGAAGAAGACACGAACAGAATCTGAAGAGTTTCACATGTAGCGGTGAAAGTGACGGTAAAGAGTCGTCACGTAAGAAGCGACGCCACCTCATCGAGCTGTGTCCGCTTTCAGAGCTCGAGACGCTTTTTTCAGAAATGATTACTCTGAAACCACAAATAGCTGTTGGATTACTCGGCTCAAAGACAGAAAATAACTTTTTACCTCACACAACCTCAGCTCACGCCGCTTTTATGTGTTTTCATGTGTTACACAATCAATGTGTTGTAACGCTGGACTGTGTATTTAATAGGACGCCTCAAAAACAACAAAGTATTAGGACCACTTCAAGAAAAAAGAAATAAAATTGGCCAATTTGCAAGTTTACAAAGTGACAAATTTGACAGATTCATACTTTGTAGATTGTTATCACACTGTCTCACTGCATCATGGACCAACTTGACAGCTTTATTATATACTTGCAACATAAGGCCTTTGCACACTGACTCTGTTATTTTCGGATGCGTAATTTTTTGGATCCATAATCCAAAAAAAACGTCACACACAGGCACCTTTCACACTGGAGCAGTTCACAATCTGTTTATTTTACCTTAATTTTATTAAAGAAATGGAATCATCATCAAGCTGTGACAATGTAATGATAATGTGTTTTTTTTACAATGTGAGAAAAGAAAATAAAGTCATTGAGTCCATCTACAAGTCTTCATTCATCATCTGAATACAGACCGAATTTACAGAAAACGTGTCGGTAAATTTGAAAATGTAACATTACAGGCTAAACTAAAGGCTAAAACGTGAGATAAAGGCCAAAACATGAGCTAAGGGATGAAACACAGGGTTAAGGTTGAAACACAGGCTAAAGGCTCAAACAGGAGCTTTAGACTGAAATACAAGCTACAGGCTAAAAACACAGGCTAAAACACAGACTACAGGCTAAAAACATGTAGCCAAATATAGCCAAAATGCAAGCTCCGGGCTAAAATGCGAGCTAAAGGTTAAAAACAGGCTATGGGCTAAGACGCAAGCTGAAATCTAAATTGCAAGTTAGGGCTAAAACGTGAGTCAAAAGCTAAAACACAGACTTAAGGCAAAAACGTGAGCTTTGGGTCAAAATGCAAGAGAAAGGTTCAAATGCAAGCCAAAGGCTATAACACAGGCCAAAGAAAAAGACACGACCTAAAAGCTAAAACACAGGCTAAAGGCTTAAATGTGAGATAAAGGCCAAAACATGAGCTAAAGGCTAAAAACACAGGCTAAAATACAGGGTACAGGCAAAAACACAAGCTACTGGCCAAAATGCAAGCTAATGATGCAAGCTTGCATCTTGAAGTGGCCTCTACATTGCATCATACTATAAGAGTTCACTGACTATGAAGCTCTAGTATTCAGAGCTCCCCCTGCTGACGGGCTGCAGTATAGGTCATAAGCTCAGACCTCCTCCATTCTGACAAATGGAAGCAGGTCAATCCATGAAATTACATAGATCAGTGGTCCCCAACCTTTTCCAACTCAGGGCCCACTTTTAAGTCTCGAAAATGTTTGCGGCCCACCTCTGACCCAATAAGTACAGAGTGTGATAAGTTGTTACATTGTGGGTCAGTTATTATACTTCGGGTTGTACTGCATTCTTTTTGTGACTTTCTGGCCCAGCAACTTTGTTATTTTCGGTTTTATTTCTTTTTCTTTTTTATGCATTTCAGGTTGTTGTTGCATTTTGAGTCATGTTACATACTGGGCTATAACATGCTTTCTTAAAGGTTTTTTTTTCTATATGACTATTTGAACAGTTTTAATTTGTTTTAAAACTTATCTCGGTTTTAAAATCATTCATCATTCTGTATATTTGTATCTTTATATTATCACCCTCCACTAAAATTATGCTATTTTGGAAATGATTTGGCGGCCCACTTGTAAGACCCTGGCGGCCCACCACGGGGCCACGGACCACAGGTTGGGAATCAGTGACATAGAGTCAAATTAACTTCTTTTATCTGGTTTCTATCATTACATTTCATGCTTGCCATGCCTGTTTATTTTGTTATCTATGAAGTGCTAAAAACAAAATTTCATTGGAGGGCTGATGGTTGAAGTTTTGTTGTCCGTTTTCAAAATCATTGCTAATCTTCAGGAAGTTAGGGTAATCCCAGTTCCAAATTAATTAGGATTTTCTGGCTACTTTTTGATGCTTTGCAGGGTTAAATATCATAATATTATTGGAAAACATATCAGTTTTTTTGATAGGCTGAAAATTTGAAGCAAGCACTTGTAAATCATGTGGAAAAGTGTCAAAAAGATGCACAATTTTTCCAAATACTTGTTCATATTGATCAATTTATACTAAATGAGTTTAAAGGGTCTAGAAATGTCTTTTGTGATATGAAAGGCTTTAAAAACGATTCAGAAAACCTAATCAAAGTTTTGAAAATCAATTAAATATCATTTTCTTGAGTCCCTGTATCAGTAGAAACATCTTTCCTCACTTTTCCTGTTTCTGATTTTTAATAAATTTCCTTTTTCTCTTCACATTACTTTTCTCTTTCCTCAGCTTACATCGTTTTCAGAGCAGATTTTGTGCTTTGCTGCACATTTCTTTCACTATTCCTCTTTATTTTTTCATATTTATTATTCATCACATTCCTTTAAACCTTTGTCATGTCAGAATTTCACAAGAGCTGATTAATCTAAAAGAAAACGATTCTGACACAGATTGAGACGAACGACTGGAAAAGAATAAACTGAACCTTGTCTGTGGATTCCTGCTGACTCAGAATCTGGCTCCCTGATTGGCTGGTTTCACTGTTTCCACGGTGATAGATGGGTTCCACCAGTGAGGGTTGGCGGTCAGGCCTTCCCGGGATCTGAACCCGCAACCCACAATGCTTTCAAAGCCAAGGCCACCAAACCAGCAGACCTCAGAGGTTTAACACCCACACCTTGGCTCCCACTGACGGGGAGAGAGGGAGAGAGGGAGGGAGGGAGGAGGGAGGAGGGGGGGAGAAATCCTCCTCTGTATCTGCCACCAGAATCCACAGTCACACAGATCCAAACAGGCTTCTGTACTTTGACTTTTTGTCTCAATCTAAACATTCAGTTTTGTGTTTCTGCGTTTGGATTTGAGCTTATTTTAAAGTGTCATCATCTTCATCACAGTCATCAATCTTTTCCTCTGCTGTGTTATGAGTAAAAGTTGTTATGACCTCACTGAACTAAAGAAACAGTCCACCACTTCCTCCTCCTGACTCCTGTCTGACCAGCTACTGTCACTACTCCAAAACAAAACATGTTACTGTGGATGGAGGAGCTTTCATCACTGGGTCATGGACTCAATATAACCCAGTCAAGTCACAGGAAAAACAGACTGAAAAGAGGTTTGTACAAATAGAATCATTCAGTCAGTCTCGTATAAAGTACTTGAAAGCAATACTTGAGTTAAAGTACAAGCATCTTACCAGAAAATGACTTTGGTAGAAGTTAAACTCATCTTTTAGACTATCACTTAAGTAAAAGTCTAATGAGCTTTAACCCTGTGGTGCATAGTGGTCACTACAGTGGACGCTTATTCAAAAGTTATTTACTCCTAAATTCAATGGTTCATGTGGTGGAAATTCATATCAGCCTGTGTCAGGATATTTTTATTCTTCTTAGGGCCTGAAAAAATGTTTTCAATTCTTTTTCCAAATATATATATATTTTTAAAAATGTTATAGACAAACATTTGAGGGTGAAAAAGCTTGTATACTATAAATTATTCAGTGTTTAAATGGATAAAAGAGAATTGAAATGTTTCACAAAGCATTAAAAAAAAGATTATTCATGAACTTTAAAAAAGTCATATTTACATTAAGTTCACACTATGTTGAATGCTCAGTTACAAATATTAAAAAAAATTAAAAAAATTGGAAAACTTTTTTTCATACTTTAAGACAAATAAAAACACTCATAGGGAAAATCCTGACACTGACTTTCATAATTCATGCACATAGACTGTATAATGAGTGGACGCAACGACCTTCGGCTCAAACTGAAGCCTCCAGCAGATGCCCCGCCCCCTGGTGTCTGGCTGCAGACCGTCGTTGCGTCCACTCATTATACAGTCTATGGTTCATGTGCACTGTTTTTTCTTCTGTTTCCGCTTGTTTACCTCATATCGTTACAGCGCCCCCTAGAAGTCTGGCAAGTGTTTTACAGCGTCTTCATGCATATCGAGTGCATTCATATAGACGCACACATTTTCTGAGACGCCTTCATCTTTATGACGATCGTTTTGGAAACTGTTAAGCGTTTTGACTTTGTGTGGATGGGGCCTCAGTTAAGTCACACATTCTTATGCTATTATTGCAGAGCTATGAGATAAAATCAAACCTGGGAAAAATATGTCATAATTTTTATAGCAGGAGGATCAGGACCTGGACTTTACCACGTTTGTTTATAAGACAATTATAAAAACATTTTTTTTTTTTTAAGATATTTTTTGGGCTTTTTCTGCCTTTAATTGGATAGTGGAGGACAGTGGATAGAGTATGAAAGGGGGTAGAGAGTGGGGAATGACATGCGGGAAACAGGCCACAGGTGGGAATCGAACCCGGGCCACCCGCTCGAGGGCGAACCTCATGGTGCGCGGCCATATCCACTAGGCCATCTGCGCCCCTATAAAAACATTTTAAACTGGGGGCCGCATGAAAACAGACGGCGGGCCGCAATTGGCCCCCGGGCCTCAGTTTGGACATCCCTGCACTAGAATGACCTCTTAGGAGCCAAAACACACAGTAAAGTGACCTCTTGGAGGTAAAATTGGTCCAAGCTGCCTTCTTAGGAGCCAAAACAAATGCTGAAGTGCCCTCCTGATTGGCGAATCACACTAATCTGCCACTTTGGCTGGTTAATTCATGATATGCTATCCTCTTGGTAGCCAAAACATACAATAAAGTGCCCTCATCGGACCAAAACATGTGCTTTGGGAGCCAAAATATTTGCAGAATTTGCCTTTTTTTTTTTCTCCTGCCCTTCAAAATGTCAGTGGAGAAGTGCATCTTCAAAAAGAACCCGCTTCGACCTCCGCATCGCCAATTTGGTGGCTGCCATTCGTTTCACATGCTCTTCTCTCTCATCAGGAGGCTTCACCCTTGTTGTGCTCTGATCAGCTGGTGTGTGATTCAACTTTTCCAGTGCTCAGCCTCCTCGGTTCATAGAAAAACACCCTCACTGCCAGCTGATTTTAATCCCAGCTCTCCCAAATGAAGACACAGTTACTTCTTAATAACCAACCCATCAGAAACAAGAGGAGGCGAAACTTCTTAAATCAACAGAAATCTCATACAGATGTGCTTGTTTCTCTGACATCATACAGACTTGTGAGTTTGCCACAAAGTGCATCATGGGTAATGTTTTTTAGGTGCAAACATAAAAGAAACTGTTAAATGAAGAAGACGGAAAATTGCCCTCTTATCACCATGATTTTTTTCTCTTGCCCATATAGCAGAGGAGTTACGGTAATGACAAAGAGCTTGCACCAATTATGTAAGAGTTACGGTAATTTAAGGAGCACTTGTAAAATGGGATATGAAGCAAGGACAAGGACAGAATGAGCAAGAATGTGGAAAACAAAAGAGGAGAAGAGTGAAATAGACAGAGAGAGGTGAAGTAGCATTAAGAGAACAAAGTGGAAAAGTTGAGTAATAGAAAGACTCCATCAGAGAATAAAAGAAAAGGAAAATGAAGGGGTGGTGCAGAGAAATAAAAAGGGCAGTAAGAGGAAAGAAGAGAAGTCCATGATGTATTCAGATATATTCGTCAGGGTCGAGCGTCTATTAAAAGTAAGGACTGCTACACTCGGGGTCAGAGGTCACGCTCTCTTTCCTGTGAGATGTGGAATTAGACCAACTGTCGCCAGGTCGATGTCGGCAGAAACACAATTCAGTTTCCTCCCAGATGGGAATTTCTGGATCCCACCAATTGAATCCAGCACAGAGACGGGAATCATTCTTAAGTTGTTGTCCTTGACCTCAGCTTTGATGGTTTCCTTTCATCTCCACAGGCTGCGTTTTACTCTTTTAACCATTTTAAATACAAGAAGCTGCTTTTCTGCTTCACTATCCCACACAAAAATCCCACACAAGTTTTTCTCTGACTTCATGAATTCTTGAGAACTTGTTACGAGCTGTGACCACGATGGATTTCTTCATTCCTGTCCCGCAGCAGCCCTTTCCGACAGGAAGTGAACCATGAAGTGAGCCACTTCCTGCTGGGACAGGAAACAGGAAGAAGTGGGGGTATGGAGGGGAGCCCAACATCCTGCAGCAGAGGGAGGGAGTGAGAGGAACAGCGATGACATCATCGAGACCATCCAGAGCGCTGTGACAGGACGACTCCAGACAGAAGAGGAGGAACGAGGCCTGAGGCAGACGAACAGTTTAACTCAAAGTCCTGAAAGACATTTCTTCATTAGACTGAACTGGATGGGCTAAGCTCCGCCCACAGTTCTTAACATTCTAGAACTTAATTCTTTAAAAAATTTTGGAGTGGATGATCTACAGCCTCAAATGTGTAGTTAAAATCACTCTACAACTTTGTGCATAGTATCAACATTCTAGATCTTTAAAAATGTAGTTCGTACACTCTAGAATGTCCATTCCCTAATTTTGAATGTACAGTTTCAACATTATAAAAATTCACGTTAGGAATCTCATGTCTGCAGCTTTGGAATTCTAGAATTTCACATGTACCACTGAAATATTCTAGAACTTTTAACTCTTCGCACATGAGCGAATTAATCATTCTAGTACTTAGAATGTGACGCTTCTGACATGTTCCGTGAAACCATTCTAGAACTTCACACTCTATAGTGTTATGTGTGCTGTTTTAATGTTCTAGAGCCTCATGTATAGATTAAGCATTCTAGAAATTTATATTCTAGAGCCTCACGTAAAAATTCCAATTTCTATGATCTCATAATTGGTATTTTACTTCACTTGAACTAAATGTAAATATTCTGAAGCTTCACTTTCTAGAAAAATAAAGCATATCAAACATTCTAGATCTTAAAATGTGCAAATCGAAATTCAAGAACTACAAAATTGCAGTTTCAAATTTCTGGTATTCAAGATCAACTCGTGTGCTATACAAACATTCCAGAAATTCACATTCTAGAGTCTTATTCATGCACATCATGAACATTCTAGAATATCACAGTCTAAGGCCTCACACTTTTAGTTTGAGTCTTCTACAAAATCACATTCTAGAGCCTCATCTTTGCAGCTCAAACATTACAGAACTTTAAATTCTAGAGCCTCACATGAGCTGTCATAACATTCTGGAACTTCACATTCTAGAGCCTCATGTCTGTGCATGTGAGGCTCTAGAATGCAAAGTTCTGCAACAATTGAGATGCAGTTTCAACATTCTAGAAAATCACACATGAACACATTCATGTTCAGTGTGAGAGTTAAAAAAAGACAAAATTCCAGTTTTAAAATTCTGGAACTGCATATTCTAGAGCCTCGTGTTTGCAGCTCAAACATTAAAGAACTTAAGATTTCTAGAGCTGCACATGCACAGTTTTAACATTTTGTAACTTCACACTCTAGAACCTTACATGCACCATTATAATATTCTGGAACTTCACATTCTAGAGCCTCATGTCTGTGCATGTACGGCTCTAGAATGTAAAGTTCTGCAACAATTGAGCTGCAGTTTCAACTTTCTAGAAATTCACATGCTAGAGCCTCATGTTTGCAGCTTAGTTGTCACAGAACTTTATATTCTAGAGCTTCATCTTTGCAGCTCAAATATTACAGAACTTCACATTTCTAGAGCCTTGCATGCAAAGTTTAATATTTTATAACTTTACATTCTAGATCTGCACATGCACAGTTTTAACATTTTGTAACTTCACACTCTAGAACCTTTCATGTACCATTAAAATATTCTGGAACTTCACATTCTAGAGCCTCATGTCTGTGCATGTACGGCTCTAGAATGTAAAGTTCTGCAACAATTGAGCTGCAGTTTCAACATTCTAGAAATACACATTCTAGAGCCTCATCTTTGCAGCTCAAACATAACAGAACTTCACATTTCTAGAGCCTCACATGAACCATTATAACATTCTGGAACTTCACATTCTAGAGCCTCATATATGTGCATGTGATGCTCTAGAATGTAAAGTTCTGCAACAATTGAGCTGCAGTTTCAACATTCTAGAAATTCCCATTCTAGAGCCTCATGTTTGCAGCTCAAATATTACAGAATTTCACACTTCTAGAGCCTTGCATGCAAAGTTTAACATTTCATAACTTCACATTCTGGAACTGCACATGCACAGTTTTAACATTTTGTAACTTCACACTCTAGAACCTTACATGTACCATTATAATATTCTGGAACTTCACATTTAGAGCCTCATGTCTGTACATGTACAGCTCTAGAATGTTAAGTTCTGCAACAATTGAGCTGCAGTTTCAACATTCTAGAAATTCACATTCTAGCGCCTCATCTTTGCAGCTCAAACATAACAGAACTTCACATTTCTAGAGCCTCACATGAACCATTATAATATTCTGGAACTTCACATTCTAGAGCCTCATGTTTGTGCATGTGATGCTCTAGAGTGTGAAGTTCGGCAACAATTGAGCTGCAGTTTCAACATTCTAGAAATTCACATTCTAGAGCCTCATCTTTGCAGCTTAGTTGTCACAGAACTTTATACTCTAGAGCTTCATCTTTGCAGCTCAAATATTACAGAATTTCACATTTCTAGAGCCTTGCATGCAAAGTTTAACATTTTATAACTTCACATTCTAGAGCTGCACATGCACAGTTTTAACATTTTGTAACTTCACACTCTGGAACCTTACATGTACCATTTTTCACATTCTAGAGCCTCATGTTTGTGCACATGAGGCTCTAAATGTGAAGTTCAGCAACAATTGAGCTTCAGTTTGGACATTCTGGAACTTCACATTCTAGAGCCTCATGTTTGCTGCTCAATTAAAGCAGAACTTAACATTCTAGAGTCTCACATGTGCAGTTACAACATTCTAGAACTTCACATTGTAGAGTCTCTAATCTGTAGTTTTAGTGCTCTTGGACTTCACACATAGTTTAAATACCTACTCAAATACTTGCTCTTAAATACTTAGAGCTTCGCATTCTAGAGCTCAAACATTCTAGAACAGTGGTTCCCAACCTTTTCCAAATCATGGCCCACTTTTAAAGCTCAAAAATAACTGAGGCCCACCTCTAACCCGAAAAGTACGGCTGCTATATATTGTTTTTTTTGGAACCCCATTCGTAACAATGACCCAAAATGTCACAAAAAAAAAAGAAATGTAACCCAAAATGTGATAACTGGTCAAAAATGTAACAGATGTTGAGCAAAAAACATAATATTTTTTTTACATGTTGCATTCTGGTGCATTTGTTATATTTAGGTTTTACTTTATTCTTTTTTAATTATTAAAATTTAATAATTATTTATTTACTACATTTTTACATATGATAAATTATTACATTTTTTTCTAAGTACATTTCAGGATGTTGTTGTTTTCAGGACATGCTACCTACAGGGTAACAACATGCCTTCCTATGGGAGTTTTTTTTCACATATGAATATCTCAACTGTTTGAATTTCCTTTAAAACTTAACCAGGTTTAACATTTTAAAGGTTATTATGTGCATTTGTGTCTGAATTTATTTATTTGTACCTTGTATCTATCCAGTAAAATACTTTTTTGGAAATGATTTCACGGCCCACTTGCTATACTTTTGAGGCCCACCAGGGGTCCACGACCCACAGGTTGGGAATCACTGTTCCAGAATGTTTTGTATTTGCTTCCCTCATTAGTACAAATAACTTGCTCTTTAACCAGGACAGACTGAGATGGGATTCAAACACATTTTGATCAATAAGTAAAGATGAAATCATGACGTTGATGTTTCAGTTTGTGAACTTGAAACTCTCAAAAATCCAGAAAAAGAAAAGCAGAGTTTCTCACATTTGTTTTATGTCATTACTGTGTTGACTGTGAGATTTTCATTTATGTTCAAGCTGCTTCAGTTTCTGTTTTCTGTGTTTTCTGTTGTTGCTTACACAGTCCTGAGCTCGAAGCTGTGACTGTGATTGAAAAAGAGGCCGAGGAATAAAAAGTGATCAACAGATGTGAGACAGATGCAGCTGACGCTTTATTAGACCACAGAATATGAAACGACATCAACAGATAAAAGAGGGAGAGAAGACTCCGAGTCTCCACTGTATTCGTCATTAGTTCCTGTTTAATACACACACACACACGCATACACACACACACACACAGTATTTCATGTTCAGTGGTTTGAGTCTGAGTAGAAATTTAAAACCACGGCAACATGAAATAGAAAGTTTGGTTCCTTACACTCACATTCACAGCACAGTGACACACACACACACATACACACACACACACAGAAGCATATGACATGTATACAAACTCTTACGCAACATCATCAATGTACAGAACACAAAGAGGTTGCACAAACTCACTAACACACTGTGTAAACCATCCGTCATCACACATCAGAGACTGACAACACACACACACACACACACACACACTCAGAAAGAGTGTGTGAAGTGTGTAGTTGTTGCGACTGATCTGACATCCTAACCACATGTTGCCAATAAAACACCACAGACAGAAAGAGACGGGAAAATCCCTCTCTCTCTCTCTCTTTAACTCTATCCCATAGTCTCTCTCTCTTAATCAGCCTCTCTCTCTTTGTCTATCTCAAACACACTGATGTATAAATTCCATTCTCTCTGCCTCTCCCTTCATTTCTTCTCTCTCCCTCTGGAGTTTTTCCCCCTCTCTCTTTTCTCCATATGCATCTTTACTCAGCGAGTTTCTCTCTCGACCAATCAAAGAGCAGAATCACCATCAGAGACGTCTTATAGGTCAGCGTCTG
>RPOG01000794.1:0-85208 GCA_008086565.1 Thalassoma bifasciatum | reverse complement strand
ACACACACACACACACACACACACACACACACACACACACACTCCACAGCCTCAGTTTTGGTTTGAAAAGCCCAGTTAAGAAACGTTTTGTTAGTCCAACCTGAAGACAATTAAATAAGAAGGATGTTTCTAGAAAAAAAAAGGCAGAGCTGGACCCAAAGGCTGGAGGAGAAGAGGCAACACGAGGTGAACGAGCCAGTTTGGTGATTCATGAAAGGTTAGAGAGAGAGGGAGAGAGAGAGATGGAGAAATGGTGAAAGGTTGAAATAAACCAATCAGGTGTGGATCTACAGGGGGGCATAGGGTGGCAGCTGCCCCCCTAAAATAAAGCCATGCCATCCCTGTTGCTACCCCAGTTATAAAGATTGAACTCAAAGTAAAGTTAAACCTCACTGTACACATCTATAAATTACCAACTGCAGTGAATGAGATGACCATCCCTTATCTTTAGTTTTCACTTGAACACAGTGGCAAGAGACTGAGAGTTTTGAGTAAAACATTTAGACTGAGTGAAAAATAATGAACCATCTGTCAGGAAAAAGGAAGAACCATGAAGGCCTAAAAGATTTGTGAGGCTGAGTCTAAGATGATAGAAATTCACTGACTGACTGTGAGATAAGACGAAATTATGAGAAGTTAAAATTTTGAGCTAAAACATTTTTTCTCTCAGATTTGTTGAAATATCTCAAAGGTCTGACTTTCATCTCAGAATTTTGACTTTTTATCACAGAATTTTCAACTTTTTATGTCAGAATTTTGTCTTTAATCTCTTAATTTTGTCTTTATTCTCTTTATTTTGACTCTGATGTCCTATCATTTTGATTTCTTTTCTCAGAATTTTGTCAATTTATCTCAAAGGTTTGACTTTCATCTCAGAATTTTGACTTTTTATCACAGAATTTTGACTTTTTATCTCAGAATTTTGACATTTATCTCTTAATTTTGACTCTGATGTCCTATTATTTTAATTTTTTTCTCAGAATTTTGTCAATATATCTTAAAGGTTTGAGTTTTATCTCTAAATTTTGACTTTTTATCTCAGAATTTTGACATTCATCTCTTAATTTTGACTTTTTACCAGAGATTCTTGACCATTTTTCTCAGAATAAGGACTGTGATATTTTCAATTATCAACTTTAATCTCTTAATTTTGACTTTGATCTCTCAAATTATTGACTTTGATCTCATAATTTGGACTTTTTCATCTTTAAATTTTTACTTTAAACTCAAACTTGATGTTTTAGCTCAAAATATTAACTTCTCATAATTTCGTCTTATAAAGGAAGAACCATGAAGGCCTAAAAGATTTGTGAGGCTGAGTTTAAGATGATAGAAATTCACTGACTGACTGTGAGATAAGATGAAATTATGAGAAGTTAAAAATTTTGAGCTAAAACATCAAGTTTTGAGTTTAAAGTAAAAATTTAAAGATGAAAAAGTCCAAATTTTGAGATAAAAGTCAAAATCAAGAGATAAAAAGTCAGAACCAAGAGATAAAAAGTCAAAATCAAGACGTTAAAGTCCAGTCCTTATTCTGAGAAAAATGGTCAAGAATCTCTGGTAAAAAGTCAAAATTAAGAGATAAAAGTAAGAATTCTGGGATAAAAACTCAAAATTAAGGGATAAAACTCAAACCTTTATGATATATTGACAAAATTCTGAGAAAAAAATCTAAATAATAGGACATCAGAGTCAAAATTAAGAGATAAATGTCAAAATTCTGAGATAAAAAGTCAAAATTCTGAGAAAAGAAATCAAAATAATAGGACATCAGAGTCAAAATTAAGAGAACAAAGACAAAATTAAAATTAAAGCCGCAAGCGGCGATACACGGGCCCTCGCTCACGTGCGCTCGTCCGAGCATTCGCTCGGACAACCGCACGAGAGCGACTCCCCGCTCCTCGCCGCTTGCGGCTTTAATTTTAAAAAGCGTCCACCTGTGTGCATGTCTGAACATGCTGCAATCGTTCTCAGTCAGCCACATGGGAGCGAGGGCCGTTCTTTGCTGCATGTGGCTCTACTTTTAAATACATTTACTTCTGTGTCGAATTTTAAGATTTTATTGCTTTTATAGTGAAGATTTTTGTGGCTGTGGAATGACCTTGATCCATGTGAAATAAAGAAAAATGTCTCCTTAAAGGTTGCAGACCCCTGCTCATGTGTTTCAGGGTTCAGCTCTTTATCTTATTACTGTTGTACGTCTCTCGACGTACCGGTGTCGTGTAAGGAGACAGACGAGAGTACAAAGAAGTTCTAGCCTCCCTATGCACTGAAAATAGGTCACACAGCAAAAATGGTCATTTGGCTCCATCTGGTGGCCAAACTCACACAGGCTACCCAAAGATTCAGTTTGGCCACTAGATGGAGCTAAAACCCATTTTTGTTGGAGCAAAATGATCATTTTCACAGGCTGCAGAGTTTGATTGGCCTGGAAATTGGAAAAAATGAATTATTAAAAATCCATAAGACAAAGAGTTTAATCCTCTCAGTATGAGGGTGTGTCCAGGGATGGATTTTTGACAGTTTGAATGAAATCTGAAGAAGATTTGGCTAAAAATCAGGGGCTTATTGAGAGTCTGTGGTTCATGAAACCACTTCAGACTTTGACACTTTACAAGAGAAATTAGTAAGTTTTGTCTTTGAACTGGATTAATTGACTCGAACAACTTCTACAAAATCTTTAAAGTTTATATTATAGTTGTAGTTTACCGACGTACGAGTGTCGTGTCGGAGGACGACGAGATTTTTACTCTCAGTGTTACAGTCTTGACTTTCTTTAGTGTGTCGTTTTTACCAGTAAACTGAGGTAGATCACCGGTTTGACACACAGAACACCTAAAAGTAAAGTCTGGCCACTAGATGGAGCCAAATGACCATTAATGCTGGAGCTAAATGATTGTTTTTGCAGGGTACAGAGTTTTGTCAGTCTAAAACTTGGAAAAAATGAATTATTAAAAATCTTTAAGACATACAGTTTTATCCTATCAGTTTGAGGGTGTATCCAGGGATGGATCATGACAGTTTAAATGAAATTTGAAGGAGATTAGGCTCAAAATCAGGGAGTTATCAGGAGTCCTTGATTCATGAAGTCACTTCAGACTTTGACACTGAACTTGAGACACATCATTCAAAATAGGAACTTGACCATATATATGGTGCTTGTTGAAGATGTTTTTGATGTTTCTGTGCAATTGTTTTAANTGATTTCCTGTTGCCAATAGGGGGCGCCTTTCTTCACGTGAACAAAAGCCATATGGCTGCACTCAGGCTGGGACAGTGAACATGTGTGAGAGGTTTGGTCAGGATCTGACTTTGTACGAGAAAGTTATTAAGGTTTTTGTGGTTCTGAAAAATGGTCAACTTTTGGCGCCCCTAGTGGCCACGCCCATCAATATTATAACAATCCTTCAATAACTTTTGATCATCAGTGGGTCTAGTATGCACCTGTCCAATTTGGAGATTATCAGAAAAAAACTGTAGGACAAGTTCGAAAAAGTTCGTACCGTGCTAGCGCAAAAATTCTAACTTTGACGTAAAATTTCGGGACTTTAAATTATTGTTTTACCTTAACATTTTACATTTTTATGAAGGTCTTGGAGTGATAAACGTGCCCAAAAAATTTCATACAAATCGGAGCATGTCAATTTTTCTTTTTTTTTGGCGCCCTCTGGTGGCCACGCCCCTGAAGATTATAACAATCTTTTAATAACTTTTGATCGTCACTGTGTGTAGTATACACATGAGAAATTTGAAGCTGATCTGACAAAAACCCTAGGACAAGTTCGTTCAAATACATACCCTAAAAATCATCAAATTCCGACTTTTGGGACAAATTTCCGAACTTGCTGTGCGAAATTCAGAGTTTGTCCAAGAGAATTTTTTGAAGGTCGAGGCATGATTGAGGTAGCCAAAAAATTTCAGACTTGTAAGTGAAAGTCGGCGGCGGGGCTACCGTTTTAAGCTAATGCTAAATGCTAGCAAGATTGTAGCATTTTTTGAGTGGCAAAATAATAAATTTTTTGCAGGTGTCAGGGGGGGTAGGACATAGTGTGGCGCTCTTTTTTTCAAGGGAAAGGGGTGAAAATTGGGGTTAAAGCGGCGGAAAAAATGTATAATCCTTAAGGTTCCAAGAGGGCCTTCGCCCGCCTGTCGGTCGCTCGGGCCCTAATTAAGAGATTAAAGACAAAATTCGGAGATAAAAAGTTGGAAATTCTGTGATAAAAAGTCAAAATTCTGAGATAAAAGTCAAACCTTTGAGATATTTCAACAAATCTGAGAAAAAAAATCAAAATAATAGGACATCAGAGTCAAAATTAAGAAATAAATGTCAAATATTTGAGATGAATAGTCAAAATTAAGATCTGAAAGTCAATAATTTCAGATAAAAAGTCATAATTCTTAAATAAAAAGTGACAAATCATAGATAAATAGTCAAATTTAGAGCTTGAAGTCAATAATTTGAGATATTGAAGTCAAAGTTACGAAGAATAAGTCAAAAATTTCAGATAAATGGTTAAAATTTAGAGTTAAAGGACAATCATTTGAGATAAAAAAAAAATGACTATTTTGAGATATCAGAGCCCAAATTCTGAGACAAATAGTCAAAATTATGGGGCAAAAATCTTAATTTGGCCTCTTTATCTCAAAATGTGTGACTTTATATGTTTAAAAAATGAATAAATAAATGCATATAAAAAGTAGAAATCTAAACAAAGCCAGTTTTTAAAATTATTTTTGATATTTTTAATGGGAAGAAATTAGCTTCAATTCATTATTCATGGTGCAAGTATACAAATATTTCACTTCAAATAGAGAGGGAGAGTTTTAAATAAATGTTTAAGTTATGAAGCTGCTTTGTGGTCTTTGGTAGAGGGTCTCTTTTTGGGTATTTAGAATAGTCACCCTAATTTTTAATTAACCAAGCACCTCTCTATTTTAAGTTATCTCTATATGACAGTGGTTCCCAACCTTTTCCAACTTAGGGCTCACTTTTAAGCCTCATATATTTTTCGCGACCCACCTCATGCCCCTTAAATATGGGAGTCATATGATGCCTTCTCTGGGCACTTTTTAAAATATATATATAACTATTAAAAAAATGTTTAACCCTTGGGATACCAAACCCACTGGTGGGAGCAAACTAACCCACTTACTTTAAAAAAAAACTATTATTATGATTAAACACCATTTATTTACACTTCTGAAATCTTTTGAATTTTGTCTGAACCCATAAGGGAGCAGGACTTCCCTTTTTGGAGAAAAATGAGACCACAGTGAGAAAAAAAGTGACAGAAGCAAAAAACAACCAGAAAAGGCTTGGTATCTCTAAAATGAAAATCCTTTGAATCGTGACTGAGTTTCAGCATTTAAAGCAGTATTCTGTATGTTTTTGTCTTTATGTGATCACAGCCCCCCCAACACACACAAAAGTCTCACTTTTTTGGAAATTATTTGGCGGCCCACTTGCAACATTTTCGCGGCCCACCAGGGGGCCACGGACCACGGGTTGGGAATCACTGCTATATGATAAACACCAACATTTTTAGCTTCAATTTAGCTTCACATATTTCACTTCTAGTCACAGTGACTTTATATTGGTTAAGAGATAAAACTAGGAATTAGGGACAGAGGGAAAAAGAGGATCTTAAGTTTCTGGGAAGGAGGTTAATGAGATAAACATTTAAAGAAAAGAAGACAAGTTTCCTTCCATGAGAGTAAATCAAGCAAAATGTGAGACAGTGGAAGAAGGAGGAGATCAAAAGTGGATGATAAAAGTGGGGAATCATATCTAAAGGTTATGTGATGGAAGAATAAGGGAGAGGAAAAAGAGAAAGGTGGAATAGTGACCAGAAAAGAGACTAAGAGAAGGAGATTTGGAGGTTACTGAAATGTCACGAAGAAACAAACATGAGGCAGGAATCAAAGTTGTGGGAAAGAGAATAAAACTGAAAATTGCAGTGACTGGGGGACAGAGAGGGGATCAGACTGAAGAAGAGGAGGAGAGAACAGTTTTTCCTTGTTCCAAATGTTTTCTTTGAGTCCGTCAGCGGTTTTATTCGGGGGGGGGAAACTGTCCTGCCGAGCCAAATTCGGTTTAATGTCGGATCTGAACCCGGAGAGGACAGAATCAGAGCAGATCACAGAGGATTAGAGCGCCGCACAAACACTGAGCTGATTGTCTTTCTTTTCCTTTTCCCACCCCTCCTTTTCTCTCATCTTCATCATTTCCATCCAGAGACGGAGAGACAGGAGGATCTGAAATTTATAATCTGGATGAAACAGAAACCACCAGAGCAGCTGTTTTGTCTCTGAAGATTTACATTTTAAAATCATCCAGAGGGAGTTTTTGTGCCCGCTTTTATTTTGAAAGAGTCTCCATATCTTGAAGTCACCATAAATCATCTTTTTTTACAACAGTAGATGTAGGTTTGGTGATTCGTTTACACTCAGGATGAAGATGTTTCTTCCTCACTTAATGTTTTTTAATCCACTTTGAAGAAATGTGACACCAGTTGAGCGGTTTCTGTTCAAACAGAAACACATGAAATAGACAGAGAAAGATTAAGAGGCAGAAAATACGGGAAATAAAACTTGATTTTCACAGTGAAACGTCTCCAAAATCAGGAAACTTGGCAGGGTCGAAACTCTCTGAATGAATGTTCAAAACATGCTCCAATATTAAAAAAATCACAGAAGAAGAAAAAAATACTTTAACAGAGACTTATGAGAGTTTATGAACAAGTTTATCCAATTATATAACTTCAAGCACAGTTGAAATTATTATTAACCAATCAGGAGGAAATGAAAGAAACTTAAAGGGACAGTGAGGACTTTCTGAGTGATCTTGAAAAAGTTTGATGTCTAGATAAATGTCTGATCATAATCAACAACTTAAGATGAGATTATTGGCCCCAAAATGGGTTATTGCTAAATGCTAATTCCCAGCTTTCTGCTTGGTCCGGATTGGACTTGATGATTTATGGCATGTCAGAGTCTCCATGGTAACGCCACACTGGCTGACCAAGTTTAGCAGAGAGAAGAGAGAACAATGTTTATCTCTGCTGAAAATGATTTTGTGATTTACTTAGTGGAAATAGAAGAAACTGGAGCCGGAGAAAAGGGACAGAAGAGTGGACAATTGATAAGCAGGAGAGTGATAGAGCACAGGCTAAAGGCTAAAACAGGGGCTAAACTGTTTGTGCTAATGTTGATTCCTGTCCACATGCAGCAGTTGTTCTGCAGTGATCTGTTCAAACTTGGGAATCTATCATTAAAATGAAGAGCCAGGTTACGTTTGCTCTGTTTGGTGAGGTTGAAGTTGGTAGATGAGCACTGGTAGGACATAACCAGGATTCATTAACGTTACATTTTACAGACATGTCTCAGAGCACCAGGCTGTGAGTCGCTCTAAATAAAGCCGGCGACTGCACTATGATACTAACTTACAGAGTTTGCTTCTTGACACATTTCAAACAACAGGTAAAAAGTTGTGTTAAAAGTAAGGCAGCGCCACACTGTCCATTCTATAAACAGACTATGGTCGCGACAGTTTGCGCGAGTCTTCCAACCAAAGGTATCGTTGCAATCCACTTCATACAAATTCCCCTCACAGTCACTTTAACACCACGAACGTTGTATAATTTTTGGGGGTGATACTTTTTGGCTCTAGTCTCAAATGAATCCAGGATGTTTTCTAAAAATGTTTTCTGCCCAAACTGCTACCGAGCACTAAATCATTTTTACCTGATTAGTTGAAATGTTTCGAAAATGGATCCAAAGGAAACTTTTACCAAACCCAACCTCTAATTCAGGGGTTCCCAAACTTTTCCACCTGTGACCCCCAAAATGGCAGCCTTAGAGACTGGCGACCCCCCTGCTGTGGTACAACACTAATGGGCCAATCCAAAAACAGACAAAAACAAACACTTAATGTAACTGATCAGTAGGAAATTTACAGACTAATGTGCACTTCACTGTGTTCACGGCATCAAACTTCAACAAAGAAATGTGAAAAACAGATAAAACATTTTCTGTTTGCATAATTTGATATTATCTTTAACCCCTATTTTTGCTTTTATTCTTACAATAATGGATGAAATGTGGAATTGTTCATAGTTTTCGATTTTGGGACACATTCCACGACCCCCTATCAATGTCTCGCGACCCCCCAAAGAGTCCCGACCATAGACTGTATAATGAGTGGACGTAAAGACGTTCGGCTCAAACTGAAGCCTCCAGCAGATGCCCCGCCCCCTGGTGTCTGGCTGCAGTATAGGTCTTAAGCCCCGCCCCCTGGTGTCTGGCTGCAGTATAGGTCATAAGCCCCGCATCCCCATGTATTCCAGATATGAGCCGGGAAAACTTTAAAAAACCACGATACCTCCTAGAAACGTTTCTCTCATCTTTACGCTAAGGTGGTATGACGATGTCATCTGGCTGCATGGTGTTCGGGTGTTTTTTTTCCTGAGAAGTTAGTTTCTCATTAGTTATTGGACATTAAAAACCGCGATATAAGTTTCGTTTTACGATAGTTGACAGCTGCTGTTCGTGAGTAGTTTTTATTGGGGATATAAGAAACTTCGGGAAAGAGCCAAAAGGAGACTAAACCTTCTGAAGAAGAAGATGAAATAAATATTTTTATTTCTCTCTTTTACTCTGCTCCACCGAAAATTCTCTACTGCGCAGACTCTGGCTGCACAATGGCGGCTAGAGAAACGGGGTTTTTTGGCTTCAAAATCGTAGAACGGTGACAGGCGGAGGCACGCTGTCCATTCTATATACGGTCAATGGTCCCGACCCCCACTTTGGGAACCACTGCTCTACTTCACTGAACACAAATTATAGCTTTACAAAAGAAACTTAACCCCTTGATGATAGTTGTGACCAATTTGTGACCTGATTTGTGCCATTAGATCTTGATTCAGCTGAGATGAACATTATCAATAAAATGAAGATTCAGGTTACGTTTGCTCTGCTTGGTGAGGTTGGAGTTGGTAGATGAGCACTGGTAGGACATAATCAGGATTCACTAACGTTACAGACGCGTCTCAGAGCAATAAGTACACGCACTACGAATTGTATGAAATAAACTATGTTGCAATATATTAGTCTGAGGGTGACCTCATCTATTGTATGTGCCATATTCAAAAGTACAATCTCCACTCAGTTTAGCATCTATATAAATGCAAAAACACACACGAAAAACATTTTTATATGAATATAGAGCAATCCAGTAAGGGTTTAGCATGTAGACTTTATTATTCCTTTCAAAAACTTTCTTAAATCTGTTTCCCTGATCCCAATCTGAGCATGTATTTCATTTTATTTCTAATCTAATTTCTCCACTGCTGTCTCCTCAAAGACTCAGGCACCAAAGTATGTTCTCAGAAGTGTTTATTTTGTGAAATAATTTTTTAAAAACAGAACAGATCCATTTACAGCCAGCCCGCATTTCTCAAAAATAAACACAAACAAAACCATTTACTACGGAAAATACAATTATAATCCCTGACAGACAGATTTAGAAGCACCGCAGTGACACTTCTCGGAAAACATGTTTTTAATTTGTCATTATATGACTGCTGAGAAAATATCCTTTGATTTTTATCCCAATTTTTTTTTTCCTCTGGATAATTATTACCAAAAGCCTGAGAGTTATTGCACGACTGAAAAAAATGGCCTCCTCTCTGATGTTCTTTGTGTGTCACAGTAAATTAAAATGGAAACAAGGCTCTGTTTGGTGTCAACAGAGAAGAATGTCAAATGCAGATGTAAAAGTATTTTTTAATACTTTCCTTGAACTGTTGCTTCTCCGAGGCCTCGTCCTCCAGAGGACATGCTAGGAAAAATCGACTGTTTCTCTCTTTTTACCACAAAGAGGAGTGCGGTGAGTAAAACTGGTTTCACTATACGAGATGCTCGATTTTGTTCTCCTGTTTCTCTGGGTTAAAAAAAAAAAAGTATTGTCTGTTGGAGTAATGAGCAACAGATGCAGAGCGAAGCCTTCAAGAAAAACTTCTGTTTTCAGCTCCTTCTGTAGACACAAATATTACCAGAGCGATGCTACATAAACACATCCAGAGAGGCCTCTACAGTGGCTACAACTGTTGTTCTTTTATTTTCTCAACACAAACAAAAACCACAAGTTCTCATTTGAATTTCCAGTCATTTATGTAAAACAAAAATAGTGCGGCCAGGAAGGTTTCTCCAATTTCTAGAGAGATCTTTACATGAGATTTCCTTTTTGAAGGTACAATTATAACATGAAACACTTCAGTGGGACAAATACATTTCAACAGAATAGTTTAACATTTAGGAAATCAGCTTATTCACTTCACCGCTGAGTGTTATTGTAATGAAGAAGCTGGAGTCAGGAAAAAAGAGGGGCTAGCTTTTCGCAAAGACTGCAAACAAGAGGGAACAGCTCGCCTGGAAAAAAGCACCAATTCTACCCTCAATCATTTTCAAAGCTACTTGGAATGTCTTTAATTTATTTCTTTAAAGTACTAAAACCTTCGACTGAACCAAAAAATTGCAGTTTTAGGGGACGGGACAGAAAGTAACCTGTTTCTGTATTAGTTCTGGATCTTTGGACTTGAAGCAAAGCAAGTTAAAGCTACTGTAAGGAAAGCTGAGTTCAAGCTACTGCAAAGTAATCCAAATTAAAGCTACTGTGACAAAAGAAGGATCAGTTAAAGCTACTGTGAGGTAAACCTAGGCAGAGCTACTGTTATACAAGAAAGGAAATTTTAAAGCTGCTGCAAAGTAAGCAGAGTCAAGTCGAGTTAAAGCCACTGTAAAGAGAGTAAACCAAATTAAAGCTACTGTGGCAAAAGAAGGATAAGTTAAAGCTACTGTGAGGTAAACCAAGGCAGAACTACTGTTAAAAAAACAGCAATTTTAAAGCTACTGATAAGTAAGCAGAGTCTACTGGGAAAAATGAAAGTCAAGCCAAAGCTACTGTAAAGAGAGTAAGCTGAGTTAAAGCTTCTGTGATAAAAGGAAGGCTAATTAAAGTTACTGCAAAGTAAGCAAAGTTAAAGCTACTGGGGAAAATGAAAGTCAAGCTAAAGCTACTGTGAAGTAAGCCAAGTTAAAACTACTGCAAAGAGAGTTAGCTGAGTTAAAGCAACTGTGATAAAAAGGCAAATTAAAGCTACTGCAAAGTTAGCCAAGTTAAAGCTTCTGTGACAAAAGATGGATAATTTAAAGCTACTGTGAGGTAAACCAAGACAGAGCTACTGTTACAAAAGAACAGCAATTTTAAAGCTACCGCATTGAAAGCAGAGTATAGGCTACAGGAAAAAATGAAAGCCAAGTTAAAGCTACTGTGATTAAAAATGGATAATTTAAAGCTACTGTGAGGTTAACCAAGACAGAGCTACTGTTACAAAAGAACAGCAATTTTAAAGCTACCGCATTGAAAGGAGAGTATAGGCTACAGGGAAAAATGAAAGCCAAGTTAAAGCTACTGTGATTAAAGAAAGGCAAATTAAAGTTACTGCAAAGTAAGCACAGTTAAAGCTACTATGAAAAATGAAGGTTAAGCTTAAGCTACTGAGAGGTAAGCCAAGTTAAAGCTACTGTAAAGAGAGTTAGCTGAGTTAAAGTAACTGTGAAAAAAGGCAAATTAATGCTACTGCAAAGTTAGCCAAGTTAAAGCTACTGTGACAAAAGATGGATAATTTAAAGCTACTGTGAGGTAAACCAAGACAGAGCTACTGTTAGAAAATAACAGCAATTTTAAAGCTACCGCATTGAAAGCAGAGTCTAGGCTACAGGGAAAAATGAAAGCCAAGTTAAAGCTACTGTGATTAAAGAAAGGCAAATTAAAGTTACTGCAAAGTAAGCAGAGTTTAGGCTACTATGAAAAATGAAAATCAAGCTAAAGCTACTGTGAGGTAAGCCAAGTTAAAGCTACTGTAATAAGAGTAAGCTGAGTTAAAGCTACCATGAAGTTTGCCAAGTTAAAGCTGCTGTGACCAAAGTAATGCAAATTAAAGCTACTGTGAAGTACACCGAGATAAAGTTACTGTGAAGAAAGGGAAGTTAAAGCTCCTGTGGTCACATCCTAGGTGGTTATAAAATTGACTGAAATTCAAAGTGGTGTTTCTCCAAGACCTAAAAACATAAATAACACCAAAATCAGAGAGACCTTATCTTACTGACTGGCAATTTTTTAAAGCTAGAAACAGTGACTGCAGGGTAGGTGTCTCCCTAATTTTTAAACAAAGGTTGATGTAAGTGTTAAGTTTGGTTATTCTAAGAGATGATGAGTATTTTGTTGTTGAAAATATTACTTCCACAAGCAACAAAACATGGGGGAGTTTTGCCATCAGGGTGTTGAACACAGGAGCTTTAAAAGCTGAACTCTTGTTCCTGTCTTATGCTAAGCAATGCAAGCTGGTTAACGCCAACTTTTTTCTTATCTAAATCTCAGCGAGGAAGTGAATAAGCATGTTTCACAAAACTCCAACACAACTTTCTGTACAACAACAACAACAAACTTAAAATTACAAAAAAATTTAATTTTATTAGTAGTGTTCCTTCTATACAGCTAAGACATTGAACCCAGTGCAAAGAGAACATTTCATAGTCTTAATTTCTCCTTCACATCCTGCCAAGAGGCATAGCATCTATATATACAGTAAACAGCTACAACAAAACACTGTTTCTAAACAAAAACAGATGAACAAATACTCTTAAATGTTATCCACCAGTTTGAAATCACACTGATCAAATACCTGACCCGTGCTTTTACGTATAATAACAATCAGATATGTTGAATTTAAAGCCTGGGTAAAGAGAATTTGTCCAATTCCCTCATGAGAGTTCGTTCCAATCATCTTGAACTTTTACAACCCAGTGTTCTGTTATTTGTAGAAGAAAATTACTCTTAATAAGTTTGGAAAAAAGACATTTTGTTTTCACAAGTGATGTGCGTGGGATACCAGAAAGGCTCACTGGTTTAAAAAGAATGATCTCAAATCTTCATTTTTTTTTGCCAGAAAGCAACTTAAAACTCGCAGATTTTGGCACAGAGTCTGACATGAGGCCCTGCAGTGGACAGAGAGCGAGCGCTAACGGCAAACATCACGGTCAGAAAGAACCCGACCCGGCTTGTAAAACGTCCTGATAGTTTGTGGGGGGACGTCAGTGGTCGGCTCTGGGTCTGTGGCCAAGGCTTTCCCGAAACACAGCTAAAGAGTTTGGAGGCTGGACCAAGGAAACTCTTCTTCTTCTTCTTCTCTTTGTCCATTTTTAAAGTTTGTTCCTCATTGTCCTTCATTTTCAGCAAGTGAGATGAGTCAATCTAGAAGTCCTGAAACTCACTGAGATGAATGTTTCCTGTGTTTTCTCTGTGTGAGATTCTAGAGATGATTTGAGATGATGTTGAAATTAGGAATCAGAAAACAAAACCAGGCACTTCCTCCCGAAGGCTTTCTAACTACGGCAAGTCTAAGCTGACTTTCTAATCCCTGAATCCCTCAGACTTTGTGGCGCTGGAAATTAAAGCTGAGATCATAAATGTGTCCAGCTTTTGACAAAACAAAGAGACCTAGCATGAACAATGCTATGTTCATGTTCTATCAACACATTTCTTGTCTTCTCCCTTGTTGTGGGGTCATTTCTTGCAACTTTGTACAAGTAACATAAAGAAATGTCACCAAAATTGTGAGTTTTTCTTCCTAACATTTGCTCACGCCAACAGCTGATGGATGATTTCATAAATATTCAACCAAAAGGCCAAATTAAAGCTTCTGGGCTCTGTTGTGTATGCTAACTTGAGCTAGCACACATCCTTTACCCCAGTGATTCCCAACCTGTGGGTCGTGGCCCCCTGGTGGGCCGCGGAGATACTGTAAGTGGGCCGCCAAATCTTTTCCAAAATAGTCTGAATTTTACTGGAGGGTAATTATATGAAGACACAAATATACAGAATAATGCTTAAAACCTTAAAACTCAGGTATGTCTTTAAGGATAGTAAACAAATATTTATATATAAGAAAAGTCCTTTAAGAAGGCAAATTTAACAAAACTGAAATGTAATAAAACAAATGTTGTATAACCCAACAATGCAATCACTGACCCAAAATTTAACAAGTTGTTACATTGTGGGCAAATGGTTGTTGCATTGGGGCTCAGCATCTGTTACATTATTGACCAGTTATCACATTTTGGGTTTTATCACATTTTTTTCTTACAATTAAGGTCTTTGTTACAAATCAAGCTCTAATAAGGCACTTATAGGGTTGGAGTCGGACCGTGAACATTTTTTGAGACTTAGAAGTGGGCCCTGAATTGGAAAAGGTTGGGAACCACTGGTTTAGCCAAAACAAGCCTCGGTAGCATGTAGCTTGTTACTACAGATCGCCTCAATGATGGAATAAAGCAACCTAAGGAATGTCCAAATTGCAGTAAGTTTACTTTATTTCTGGAGATTGCTTTGTTTACCACTTAAGTTTGAACATTTTTCAAAATCTGTGGGTTTGTGGCGCTACCCAGATCTGGCTCAAGTTAGCATTGTTCAAACAAAACCACTTGTTTTCATACAAAATTTCTCAAGTTTTAAAAGTTTATTCTTGGAATCTGTGAGATAAAAACAAGATGTGAGAATGACTCCGCAAAAAAAACAAAAAAACATCTGAGCCAAAACTGAACTTTCCTGCATACTTCCTCCCTATTGTGTTCAAATATGCTATGCTAAACCAGCTGAAGCAGACTCAAGGAGGTACGAATGATGGATGGATGGATGGGTGGGGTGGGTGGGGGGTGTTTATCCAGTTATACAGGCGCTGTAATAAACAGCACTGCTGGCATCAGAAAGAGCAGATATAAGGGGGCTGCTAGATTCATCACAACCACCAGCACTGTTCAAAATACCACTCACACTCGTATTCATGCTACCACTACCACCGCGCCCATTCACAACTTTGGACCCGCCCCCACAGCGTCCATAAGCTTCCTCTCTGTTCCGTCCGACGTTCACATACTGGTCGAATTCATGCCTATCCACCTCGGACCAAAACTCAGCGGTGGATGACCCTAAATGCCCGGTTGACTCTGGATTCGAAGGCTCTAAGTGCAGAGAAGGAGGGAAGGTTGATGGAGGGATGGAGGAGGAAGAGCAAGAGGAAGGGGAGGTTTCAGGTGGAGGCGAGAGCTGTCCGAGCTGAGACGGCATGTAGTAGGCGGCGTTGGGGGTGCTGCCGCCGTACATTTGGCCGAAATAGCCGACAGTCGCAGTGGTTTGGTGTTGTTGGGACTTGATTGGCTCAGGGATGCTGATGGGGTTTTGGGGGTAGGAAACAGGGGAGGTGGAGTCAGATTGAGGCTTTACGGGGCTTCTCAAAGTGATGTGGTGACTGGGGGCATGGGAAGGGTTCAACCTGGGGGTCATAGTCGACTCAAGAGAACCCACCCTGGAGTTCCTACCTGGACTCAAAGTGGCATTCCCTAACCCCATCCCTGACCCCTGACTGTACGATCCCGCACCGTGCATGGAGCTGTGGTGACTGTGGTTGTTGTAGCTGTGGCTGTAATGCTGGTTGTGATGGTGGAGTTGGTGGTGGTGGTACCCGCTCCAGCCTCCCATCCCTGCCTCTTCTTGCATGTGCTGCGGGAAAAACACAGATTCTCCTTCTTCCAGAATATCCAAAGGCGACATCTCCGGAGTGGGAAGGCCGTAGCTTTCCAGCTCCACGTGTCCCGGCGCCTGCAGGTCCCTGAAGTGTCCCAGAGGAGGCATGAGGTGGTGGGAGTGGTGGTGGTGCGAAGGGTGGGCGCCTGGGTGTCCGTAAGCGGAACCACCAGAGATGTTTTCTGCACCCAAAGGGGGTCCTAATCCGAGACCGGAGGCACCACCTTGGGCTAAGCTGTGGAGCAGGAGCCCCGGTTCTACACGCTTGAGTTTCTTGGTGGTTTTCTTACGACGAGGTCGGTATTTGTAGTTCGGGTGATCCTGGAGGTGCTGGACACGGAGACGTTCGGCTTCCTCGACAAAAGGTCGCCTGTCTGTGGCGCTCAGAGCTTTCCAAGACTGACCTGGAGGAATCATGAAACAAGACAAATGAGTTTCCTCACTGAGGAACAAAACAAGGCAGACAAGAAATTCACCTCCAATACCTCTTATGGCGCTTTTCCACTGTACAATTCCAGCTCGACTCTACTCGGTTTGGTTACCTTTTCCACTAGCTCGACTACAGACTCACGGTGGGCGTGGATCTTATAACACAGCTGCGCTAAAGTGCTGCGCAGAAGTGCGTGCATGTCATCTATAACGCGACATAAACATAATTTTGTACTCACATATGTGCCACTGTGGTCTTTAAAGGTAAAAAAAAAGCTTTAAAAAGATTTCATTAAAGTAATACAGTGGCTCAATGTGGGGCGTCATGACAACGGAGGTAAACAACAGCGAAAACGAAGGAGCTGCTTCCTGACATCAACTCTTCCCTGGATCCAGTGAGATCACTTTAATTTTAGATTTTTGGGCCTGGTATACCAGAGATTTTTTGTTGATCAATCATTCTTCTTTGAACTGGTTTTCCTTTTTGGTTCCCTGTGGATTAATGGACTGATTGGTGCTTAAAGACTCTCGTGGCAGACAGATCGCTCCTGCGCCGACGAACTTTGATTTAATTCAAAAGACTCTTTAAACCGAACTATCTTTGCTTATAACTTCTTTTTGGTTTAAAAAGGACTTTTAACTTATTTCGGAATCATGAAGGAGCATTTTAGGGCTGTATTTTGTCTTCATTCAGTCTGGTTCTGTGTAGCTGGGTTTAAATGTCATTAAAAACCCGTCGCTGACTTATTCGTTTCCTCTTGTACGTGACTTGCACAGAGTCAGAAGCTGCAGTGACGACATTCTCTGACCAATAAGTGACCGGCAGACTGTCCACGTCACCTTTTAGTATCAGCTCAGCTCGCTTGGAACCAGGGTCGACCAGGTACTAAAAACTGGCGTCTGACTTGTAGTACCGCGCCCGTGGAAACACAACACAAACCGAGTAGAGTCGAGTAGAGCAGGGCTAAGACGGGTCAGTGGAAAAGGGCCGTTACACTCTTACACCAAGTAACAAAAGTCCAGTAATTCTTCATACTGGAGATTCTTGTTACTTTCTAGTAATAACTCATTGATGATTTAGTTCAAACAACCAGTAGTTTGTGTTTTTGGTAGCAATAGACGTCTGTTTAACCCTTTACATCCCATCTAATTATGGACTATACACTACACTACGTTTCAGAACTTTCAACTGAAGAATTGGGAGATTAAAATCCATCAATGACACCTCATTTGGTAGATTGAAATCTCTAGTTTCAGAACATGTCATGTTTTTATATGTGGCTAAAGTCCACATCAGGATTAATGCAGCTAAAACAGTAATTTTGTCTTCGTTATCTTGTAACCATTTTTGGAAATCAATAACTTTAAGAAGAAAAAATTCTCAACATCACTTCTACACAGTTTCATCTACATCTGGGGGACATTTGAGCTTTCTAGGTAAAACTTTGTAGGAGTTAGAGAGTTTTTAGTCTCAGGTGTCCAAATTACTCATTGTCCAAGCTTTTCGTCCCACACGGTGATAAATAGGTCTCGCTAATGATCTAAATGGCTACAGCTGGCTTTATGTGAAGGGTACGGTGATTGGCTACTGCATGAGTCATCAACAGAACTGTCAGCAAATAAACAACCCTCTCATAGAGCGATTATGCAAGGCCACCCCAAGCTGTTGTCCAGTCAAGCAGGGGGCACTTGTTGTCTATCACAAGCTGTCCTGGGATGAAAACTCAACAGAGAATCTAAACTTTCCATACAATACAGCATTTTGATGTTTGACAAAGAAATTCTGCTTCTTCTCCTTCCTTCCTTGCTCCTCCATGAAATATGTTTTCTCTCACTTAATCAAAAATCAGTGGAGAACATCAAACTACGACAAACAGCTGCTTTAACGTTAAAGTTCTCACCAAAACAACTCAAACATCACAGCATGAGAACTTTATTCGAAACAGATAAAGTGATGAAACATGTTGCAACATGTCTGTATGTTACTCATTGTGCAATATAAAATATGATTATGAATCGTCCAATAAGATATCTCCAGCAGCAGAACTTCCTATGGTTTCATGCACTCTAGTTTTGCTGTGATTGCTCCTGTTTGCAGACAGAAGCAACTTGAGGTTTAATGCTTTCAGAGACTTTAAAGCATGTGTGTCGAGAAAAAGTCATCAGACCGAGGAGGAGAAAAGTTTGATGTCTTATAGATTTAAGGAAAAGTTTGTTGCACGTTAAACTCAAACTGCTGTGATGCTGAAACTGACCCTGAAACTGTTGCTCAATGCAACCAGCGAAACTTTTTTTTTTGCATTCGTTTTGGATTCATTTCATTTTTTTGACAAAACTATAAAGTGATTTATGCAGCAGGACGGATTCTTGTGCAGCTGAGAAAACTACAAATCTATCTTAACTTTCAAACCTCTGACTCACACTCACAGGTTAAACAGTTGAACATGGAGAAGAAAACATCAGCTTTGCATTTCTGATAAATGCATCGATGTAAATTAACCATGCAGTTATGAGACACTTCTCTCCTGTGAGTGTGTAAATGTGTGTGTGTTCACTTTTTTTGCGCCTTCTGTAATTCTGTGTAAGTGCTGCATAAGGAGCAGGAGCAGGAATATGACAGTTATTGACCCATGAATTGTGAAGTTTGTCACAATTTTAATTTCAATGCCTTGTCCAGCTTTTCCACCTTATTTTCATGTTTTATTGTTAAATGCATGAAGCAAACCTTTGCATTTAACACGAATCTAAAAATTTGGCATCTTTTGCACCAATCTGCCAGATAAAACAGATAATTATGCACAAATTTAATAACAAATAAACCTAGAAAAGTACTCTAGACCTCAAGAATACAGATTATAATCTCCAACTTTACCTTTCTTTACTTTGTTACTGTTCAGACAAATGTTCAATGTTCATCATTTGATTCTAAAACGGAAACAGGAATCACTAAATTAAGTTAAAAGGAGACATGTATGTACCTGAAATGTATGTAATATTAATGCTCAATAAAAAGATACTTAAAAAAATTACAGGTTGTATTTACTTGATACAATATTAAAACAAATTGCAATCCTATGAAACTGTTTTGAATCAATAAATAGGTTTGGAAAGTTTCTTTTGGAGAGATTAAACTTCAATTTAGATGTTTCTTTTAAAAAGCATTGTTACAGCAACGTTGATGTGAGTAAAAGTTGGCGCTTTGAGCAAATTTAGGACCAAGATTATCGAGGTTTGAGAATAACCATGTTAAAAAAAATTGACTTTTTTCATGCATTTCATAAAACTTTTGAGTTGCAAACAGACGAATGTTAGACTCTGAAAGTTGGTAAATACATTGATCAATCTTATTTTTAGACTTAAGAACGATTTTTGTAGCCTTAGCTGCTTTTACGATTCAGATTCAGTAGATTTTACTCCATGTTAAAGCTCGTTAAAGTGTTTTTTTCCTGGGTTTGTCATTTTTTTATTGACAGATTTTGCAGCCCTGGCTTTAAAGAGTTTCAACCTTTGATGATTTTTCAGAAATTTCCACATTTTTTTCTTCCTACCGAGCATCTTGCTGAGCACGGCGTTGTGTAGGTCCGGGTTCTGCAGAGCCAGCCTCTTCCTCTCATCTTTGGCCCAGACCATGAAGGCGTTCATGGGCCTGCGGATCCTCTGCTCGCCCCCCATGGCCTTCCCGTCCCCTGAGCCCGCTGACACCCCTCCTGCATTGGCCACGTCCGGGCTCTGTCCCCCTGAAATCCTCTGCTCCGTCCTCCTCACGCCGCCCGCTCCCAGGCCTTCAGGAGAGCTGCAGTCCCCCGAGAGGGTCTGCTCGAAACCCAGGTCCGAATCAGACGCCGGGCTCGGGGTCCTGGACCCCCAGGGGCCCCCGAGGGCCTGCATCCGGCCTGCATGCAGAAGAGTCTCTCTGGACAAGCTGGGCTCGGTTAAATTCATTCCAGAGCCGGGCTGCGATTCAACTCTTTTAGTCCAAGTGAAATTCTGCAAACGTCTGTGTGAGTTTGTTGGGTTGTAAAGTTCTGGAAAAAATTATCAACTCGAAATGTTTGAGATGAGAGCGAGAGAGATGGAGAGAGGCGTTTAATGGATCTGCAGCACAAATCCCAAAGCAAAGCATCGAGATCTGAGAGGAGGGGAGAGAAAGAAAGAAAGAAAGAAAGAAAGAAAGAAAAAGAGAGAGAGAGAGAAAACAAACAAGTTGTGGTGCAGGATATTCCCCCTGAAAAAGATCCACAATGACTCTGCTGCTTTCTTTTCTTCGCTCCACTTTTCCTCTAAAGACAACACTTCTTGTTTGGAGTGTGCGGTGCAGCGGCGGTTTGTCCAGAGCTCGATTCCCCGCCGTCACTCAGGCCGTCCGACTCACTGTCTCTCTGCCTGTCTGCCCTGTTTGAAAGTTTTGAAACTTGTGGCCAGCTTTAACCGACCCATGCTGAGTATATATACCCCGCTCTGACCAATCACATAAATATACAGCCGCCGATTTAACCAATGAGACGCCAGGCGGGCGCGAGGGAAGAGGATGAGTGTGTGTGGGAGACAGAGCAAAAAAAGGAGGGAGGGGGGGAGGCCTGAACGTCGCCTCCCCCTCTTTCCTCCTCCCTGACCGCCACCCTTTCCTCCCCCCTGAAGCCACACACACACACACACACACACACACACACACACACACTGTCCGCCTGTACAGGGAGATGTAATCAGAGAGCTCCCATTGTTTCTGCCCAACTGAGAAAGGAGCTTCTCACACACACTCACACACACATACATACATAAATGCACACACACTCACTGATACGCATGAAACGAGCACACACACACACACACACACATCTAAATGAGACCGAGACGACTTGTGTGTAATTAAGTTTGCGCACAAATAAGAGACAGAACATGAACAAACACACATTTAGTTTCTCTTCAATGTGTTTGTGTGTGTGTGTGTGTGTGTTTATGTATGTGTGTGTGTGTGCATTTGAGGGCAGGACGGTGGTTACACAGTCGACCACAGTCCCAACCGAAGCGATTAGTGGCTGAACTTAACAACAACTCACTGAGAAAGAGAGAGAGAGAGAGAGCGAGAGAGAGAGGCTGAAAGTGAAGGATCATCCAACGGTTCAGGTTCAAGTGTTTCGACCCCAACGAAGTTTGTTTCACTCATTTCGTTTTCTTTTACTCATCCCTTATTCAACTTGAGCAATCACAGATCTACATCTTCTCCCAAGAAGTCATCAAACACACTCTGTAAATCAAAATATATCTGTATAATAAATTCAAAAGTTAATATTTGCACATGCAGGACGAGGTCACAACCTTGCTGCAAAACTTTACACTTAGTTTTTTTTTTTGTCATTCTGTATGCAACAGGTGAATACAGGACAAAATTTCATTTGCATGTTTTTTTTTACAGGATGTAGATACAGTGCAAATATTAAAGGTGCAAATGGTGCAAAGAGGACAGTCAATAATATTTATAATTATAGAATAAACTGCAGAAAAGAGAAAATATATGAATTGTGTACAGTTCAGAGAGTAGCTGTACACAAAAAACTGAAATCTAAGCAAGTCATTATGTCTTATTTGAAGTAAAAAATGTCTTATTTTTCTTGATCAAGTCATACAAATGTCTTATTTCAAGTTTTTTTAGGACAAAAATGAGGCGTAAATTGCTTGTAACAAGTCAAAAAAATCTGCCAATGGGATAAGAATAATTTGCTTGTGAAGTTTCTTGAAAGTAGAACTTTTTTCTTATCCCATTGACATTTTTTTTTACTTGCTACAAGCAGTTCAGACCTCATTTTTGTCCTTAAATAACTTGAAACAAAACATTTTCCTGGACTTATCAGTAGAATGTTGCTCCTATCGAGACTAATAAGATAAATTTGACTTAAAATAAGAAACAATGACTTGCTTAGATTTCAGTTTTTGCAGTGCAGTGAATAATGCTGACCAGAAAGAGCAGTGGAAAGTACAACAATGAATTAAACACTTTGCTGAAATACCTGAAATCTAAACAAGCATTTGTGTCTTTTTATTTGTACTAATTGTCGTATGAGACTTAATATGATGAGTCCATTAAATATCTTATTTCAAGAGGTTAAAAGGAAAAAATGACACCTGAATGGATTGCAAAGAGTTACAAAATCTGCCAATGAGTTTAAAAAAAGTTAGCTGGAATAAGACATTTTTCCTACTTCAAGAAATGTGACAAGCTTTTCATTTATCCATTATTTTTTCAAACAAAGAATTAATTTAAAAAACTACCAAAGAGGACTGGGGCCAATTTTGATAGAGAAAATTACCTGAAAACTTTATTGATAGGTTTGTTTTCATCTAGATCAGTGGTTCCCAAAGTGGGGGTCGGGACCCTTTGGGGGGTCGCAAGACATTGATAGGGGGTCATGGTCATGTGTCCCAAAATCGAAAACTATGAACAATTCATGAACATTTTATCCATTATTGTGGGAAAAAAAGCAAAAATTGGGGTGAAAGATAATATAAGATTATGCAAACAGAAAATGTTTTATCTGTTTTTCACTTTTATTTGTTCAAGTTTGATGCCGTGAACTCAGCAAAGTGCACATTAGTCGGTAAATTTTCTATCGATCAGTTAAATTAAGTATCCTCAGGGAGGGTTTTGTTGGTTTTTGTCTGTTTTTGGATTGTCCCATTAGTGTTGTACCACAGTAGGGGGTCACCAGTCCCTAACGCTGCTATTTTGGGGGTCACAGGCGGAAAAGTTTGGGAACCCCTGCTCTAGATGATGTGGCTGAGTTAAAACAAGACACTGGAGGAAACGGGGGGGTTAAACTGGAGAGAACTAAATCCTGCAGCTTTCCTCTTCTCTCTCTCTCTCTCTCTCTCTCTTTCTGGTCCTGCCACACTCGTTCCAATTTCTACCTGAGCAGCACCTTATAGGCAGGTAAACCTCCCCAAAACTCTAAAACGAATTATGCAAACTTTCTGTGTTAAATAAAAGCAAAATATCATTACCCAACATAAAATTGGTAATCGCTTGAAACTAATTTTCAGTAAAACTGATTAGTTTACCCCATGGACTTCAAATGTGACTCTCATTATAGAATCACTTTGTCCCGAATCATCTAAAGTGACTCCTTTTGATGCAGAAGGTGCAATGGCTCAATATTATTTATTTTGCAGGTTCTTTTCAATATCTTCAAATAAGACATTTTATTGAATGAATGTGGCTCTAATTTAGTCTAATAAGACAATTTCAATTAAAATCAGAACATAAACACTTGATTATATTTCAGTTTTTGCAGTGATGGCACTTGATGCGTGATGAATTCATTGCTTTGTAGGTACATTTCAATAAAATAGTCACTGGCTTCTTCTTATAATGTTGTTAGACCAAACAATTTAAATAATTATTCATCTTTTTTCAAATGTATTGAAAAGTAATTCATGATAAATAATACAATAATAGAAATAGATAATTAGTTGTGCAAAAAGAGCCCTGGCCTCACTTCTTAAACAGCAGCTGTGTGATTGGACTCTACACTTGTTCTTTAATGGGTCAAAAATAATCTGTGTAAGAACATGTGAGTTTTCTGTTATTTTTGTCATTCGAAAAATGTTTAAAAAATGTTAATTTCATCAACAAACATGAACATATGGAGAATGGATGTTAACGTCCTTCATTGCTTGTCTGCGTAATGCTCCTTTTTTGAATATCAAAATGTCCAAACGTATTATTAAGTGAAAATGAATCATTCTTGTGTTCAAACCAAAATTTTAAAAATGCTATAAAAACACATGTTCTCTCCTGTGGGTCATTTTTGACTCACATATGGAAGTTTGGGTTTGTAAAACAGAAAATTTCTTTAAAAAGTATAAGAAGAAAATTTTTTTTTTTTTCAACAGAATTTTATAAAAAAAATCATTAATTTCAGTAACAGCTGGAATTTGAAATCATAACAATATTTTAATGAGAAGAGCTCATGTGGTGATTTTTTTTTTTTACCAACTTATGTATTTAAGGGTTGATTTTGTGTTTGGTGAATTTTTTCAGCCTGCTACCAACATTTTTCTGTGTTTTTTCAATTTGAGCTCCCGTCAAGAAGCCTGAACAAAAATTTGGAAACAGTTTTTTGGGTTGGGAAAGACGATTTTTTAGAATCTATAATGAAAAACTATGAAGCAGACTCTTTATTATATGATTGTTTTATCTGATGTGATAACACAATTTACCCTAAGTGTATTTATGAACTCTTTTAGAAAACTTTCTCACTTGAAAATTGTACATTTGTTGCCTGAGTCTGTGTCTGTAGCTTTTTTTTCTGTTGGCTATCTTGGCCAGGTCTTCCTAAAAAAATAGATTTTTTTTTCTTTTTTTTACCTCATTGAGACCAGTAGTTTAAAAAATAATCATAAATTTCAATAAAAACTATCATTTATAATGTGGGAATTCGTTTTGAGTCCCAACTGAGAAGATGCTGAATTCACATTCATGCAAAAACACCTGTAGCTCAGTTGCAAGTTTTATTTTTCACCTTGTTTAAAAACCACTGCAGTAAAATCTTGTTCATCTTTTGCATCTGCAGCAAAGAAAATTGAAGTTAAAGAATCTAAAAGCCCAATGAGAAACCACACAGCAGTGTTACATTCAGAGTCTTCTTCTTCTAAGACTTATTTTAAACTCCACATGTGCTCAGAAAGACTGATGAGAGGTTTTCAACAGAGCGTAGAATTACATTTATTAACGTTTCAGTTTTATTATTCTTTCTTCAGATATTATTTCCAAACCCATCGTTCACTTTAACAACGGCTGAACATAAATCCTGTCTGCGCCGTGTTTGTCTGTGTGCCAAGGACATGTCCCCTAACCCTTCCCCTTCACCGCAATATAATGACCCCCTGTGGACACACACACTCACACACACACACATATATATGCACACACACTTTCCTCCCCACGCCCAGCTCCTAGGGAGACTGCTGCGGCGTCTCGGAGCCTCCTGCTTGACCCACCAGGAACTACTCCCACTTACCACTGCTGTCCCTGGCTCCATCAGTGTGTGAGTGTGTGTGTGTGTGTGTGAGTGTGTGTGCTGCATATATATGTCTTAATGCCATTGTTTAAAGTCTGAATGTATGTGGACCATAATTAGGTGTGTGCATTCACATTTGAGGCTCCTGTTGGAAAACAAGCATGAAGGAGAGTCCCTGCCTCCAAATTTAAGCCTCTGCTGAAATCCCTATCACTTTTTTGACCCTGATGAAATAAAATTAATTTGATTGAATTGAAAACAACAAGTTAGCAAAAGGAAAATGTATATTTATAAGGGCTGGGGCTTTGATGCATTAATTGCAATTAATAAATAAATTACAAATTACAGCCTTCTGTCCTATGGGAAACATGCATGTGATATGGCTGTCGTCAACTCAAAGATACTTCAAATGTAATACTTTGAGTTAACCTCTGGGGATAACGATTTTAGAAAAGTTTTAGGTTTGCTAAGGTGATGCTAAAACTTGTGTTTGCCGCCTTTTATGTGATGGGATTCATGTATGTAATATGGTTGTGGTCAGCTCAAGTTACATCAAATTTAAGACTTTGAGTTAACTTCTGAGGATAATGATTACATTTATTTTAGGTTTGCTAAAGTGACACTAAAACATGTGTATGCAGTCTTTTATCCAATGAGAAACATGCATGTAGTACAGTTCTGGTCAGCTCAAGTTACACCAAGTATAATACTTTGAGCTAACCTCTGGGGATTAGGATCATAAGAAGTTTTAGGTTTACAAAATTGACACTAGAATGTGTTTGCAGTCTTTTATTCCATGGGGAACATGCATGTTATATAGCTGTTGTCAGCTCAAATGACATCAAATTAAATCCTTAGAGTTAACCTCTGGGGATAACGATTTGAGAACAGTTTAAGGTTTGCTCAAGTGACACTGAAACATGTGTTTGCAGTTTTTTTTTTATATATGATGCGGAATAAGCATGTACTATGGCTGCGGTAAGCTCAAGTTACATCAGATATACAACTTTGACTCAACCTCTGGGGATAAAGATTGTAAGAAGTTTAAGATTTGCTGAGAAGACACTAAAATATGTGTATGCAGTCTTTTACCCCATGGGGAGCATGCATGTTATTTGGCTGTTGTCAGCTCAAATGACATAAAATTAAATTCTTAGAGTTAACCTCTGGGGATAACGATTTGGGAAAAGTTTAAGGTTTGCATGTGTTTGCAGTCTTTTATCCAATTAGAAACATATTATTTGGTTGTGGTCAACTCAAGATACTTAATGTACTTAATGTAATACTTAGAGTTAACCTCTGGGGATAATGATAACGAAAAATTTTAGCTTTGCTCAGGTGATGCTAAAACATGTGTATGCAGTCATTTATCCAATGGGGAATATCCATGTAATATGATTTTATTTACCCTTAGGTACTTCCAACATAAGACTTGAGTTAACCTCTGGGATAACGATTACATGAAGTTTTAGGTTTGGTAAAGTGACACCAAAACATGTGTTTGCAGTCTTTTTCCCAATGGGAACATGCGTGTAATATGGTTGTGGTCAGTTCAAGTTACAATAATCAAAATACTGTGAGTTAACCTCTGGGGACAAGAATAATTTAAAGGAGTTTTAGGTTTGCTAAAGTGATGCTAAAACATGTGTTTGCACTCTTTTATCCAACTGGGAACATGCATGTAATATGGTTGTGGTCAGCTCAAGTTACACAAATATAAAAATCTGAGTTAACCTCTGGAGACTATGATTATCAGAAGACTTAAGTTTGCTAAAGTGACACTTAAACATGTGTTTGCAGTCTTTTATCCATTGAGGAACATGTATGTAATATGGTTGTGGTCAGCTCAAGTTTCATCAGCTTTAATACTTTGAGTTAACCTCTGGGACAATGATTACATGAAGTTTTAAGTTTTTTACAGTGACATTTAAACATGCATCTGCAGTCTTAAACTGATGAGGAACGTGCATGTTATATGGTTGTAGTCAGCTAAAGTTACATCAGATATAATACTTTGAGTTAACCTCTGGGGACAATGATAACATAAGTTTGAGGTTCACTCAAGTGACACCAAAAGATGTGTTTGCCTTTTTTTACTCAATGGGTAACATGCATGTAATATAGTTGTGATCACCTCAGGTTACATCAAATATAATACTCTGAGTTATCCTCAGGGGACAATGATTACATGAAGTTATAGGTTTGCTTCAAGGACACTTAGATGTATGTTTCCAGTATTTTAACTCTTGGGGGCCTAGCATGTTGAAAGGTTATGGTAAGGTTGAATGACACTGAGTTAATTAAGTCTTGAATACGTTCATCCTCTGTGGAGCATGAATCTTCTTTTAAAGTGTGGATCCATCCATTTATGACTCAAAAAACTGACTTGAGAATCTGAAAATGTTGAGCCTCATCATTAGTTTGTTCACTTTTGCTTTCACACAGTATGAAAATGTAATCAGGAAATAATGGACTCTCCAGAGGAAACACCACTTTCCACTCCTCACCTCTTCAGCGGCGCTCTTATGTAAGCACGCCGCGGACTTCATTACTTTAATGTCTTGTTCACAGAGTGGACGCTTCTATAACGAGACGAAGAAGAATGTGTGTGTGTGTGTGTGTGTGTGAGACAGTGTCGTGGCACCACACCTTTGCCACAGAGGAAATTTGGCAGCGACTCCAGACTTTGTGGCGAGAAATAAAAGAGAGTCAGAGAGAGAGAAAGATGGAGGGAGGACAAGGCGAGAGGGACATTTTTCCTCACAGGTCCTGATAATACATACATACACACACACACACACACACACACACACGCCCACGCGCAGGCACTCACACACAAACACAAACAAACGCGCACCCACATTCTGGAGAAACCAAGACACAATGGCATCGTAATGGGTGTGTTTACTGGTGTGTGTGCGTGTGTGTGTGTGTGTGTTTATGTGTGGGAGAGGTCATGTTCACACACCGTTCTATTTTCAAACTCGCTGAAGAAGGGAAGTGTGTGTGATGATGGATAGGAGACACACACACATACACACACATGGGTCACTATGGGAATCCCCCACCTTTATCACCTACAGACACACTCACACACACACACACACATGAAAGAAACAACAAACAGAAGACAACAACTTAGCTTTTGTGGCGTCCTGCAGAACGGACACAACATTTTTAAATTATGGAATAATTAAAGAAACAAAAAATAAAGTGCTGACTTACATGTGACCTGCTTTTAACATGTTAAAAAAGTAAAGCGCCACTCTTTGGGTGTGTTGATGACCCACAGAGTCCACAAAGATACATTATATAAAGTTTATTTCTGAACGCTTTGGTCGTCTCCACTCTCCGCTGACGCTGCATTGTTGTTTTCTTTTTGGTAATTACGTTTTTTTTTTTTTTTTTGCATCTCACATCTTTGGCGCGCTGAGTGGGACTTTCACAACCCCAATGAAACTCAATCAAAAAGCCACTGTACTATTCAAAAGATGCCACTCAATAAGAAAATTAGTCTGTTTTTTTCCTGAATTCTGCTTGTGTTAGCTGTCTGCAGGGTCATTTATGTGTTTCTGTGTGATGTGTGATGTTTTATGATCCAAAAATAACATGGGCGTGATGAAAAAAAAAAGTGCTTTCCCCTTGAACTGGAAACAGGTTTTTGGGGTTTGAAAGTCACTCCAAACCCCTAAGTGAATAATTTCATAAATTTGAGTAAAATATACAAAATGAGACTATAAAGGCTTTTAAACAGAGCAATTTTTCTTTCCCATGTGGATACAGTTTGAAAAAATCCACAGCTTGTTTTGAAATCTGTCACTAAGATTCTCCAAACACAAACTTAGACCAGAGGAAGGTTTATCCTCTTATGAGCTTCATGAGTTTGCACTTAAAACCAGGCTTTTTAAATTTAGATTTGTAAAAAAAGAACATCATTTATCATCCAAATTGCTCTTATTTAACCCTTATGTCACTGCCAATAGTATCAAGGCGGCAAATCAATAGTTGAAACTGAAAATGTGACTGTTTCATGCTGATTTTCTAAGTGATAACAGCTTCATACACATGGAATAAATTGACAGAAATGAGCAAAGAAAACTAAATTTGAATACGCTGTGTAACGCAGAAAAACACCAAAATGAACATTTCTTCACTTCTTCACAGTAAATTTGAAACAGGTAACATAAATAAGTACAAAAATGTCCAAATAACAAGATACAAGAGGCTTTATTTGTCATAGACCAATGTTTCAGTTTCATCCTGTCCAAGAAACATAAAAAGACAGTGACATATAACAGGGGAGGAAAGGAGCGTATGGGGTGAAATTTGTGCCACTAGAAACTGAATTAGAATTTTTGTATTGAATTTGAAAAGCATGTTTTGAAATTGAATTTATCTGTTTTGAAATTGTATCTCACCTTCTTGAAAATTCAGATTCAATTTCACTACAAAACATCAAATTCAATTTCAATACGACATGAAAGTAAAATCAATCATTTAAAGTTTTAAGAAAACCTGATTCTTCAGTCCTTTGTTTTCGGACATAATTGAGATGGCGCTGTGTCATCCGGTAAGGAGTAGTGATGAGTGGATGCTCACAGTTACAAAAAGATGATCCGCGGATGTAATTGAAGACACTACATCTGCGCTCGACTAGTCTTCCCTATGGGCTCCGACTATGTAACAGGCGTGCTGTTCCGTACTGAAATTGAATCTGAATTTTCTAGAAGGTGAGATACAATTTCAAAACAGATCAATTCAACTTCAAAACATGCTTTTCAAATTCAATACGAAAATTCAAATTCAGTTTCCAGTGGCACAAATTTCCCCCCATAGAAGCGGGAGAACTGTCTGGACAGCCAGCGCGTGCATGGCCTTGTTTCAGAGAATCCGGAGTAATTTCTACAGAAAAAGAAAGACCATTTATATAGTATACTTAACTCATACTGTCACAAATTTGCATTATACCGCTTTGATCCAGACTGCAGCCGAGATAGCGTTAGCATTACCCCAATGCTCATTTGTACATATTCAACTCGCACCAAGAGGAAAACTTTCTCAAGCGCTGGTTTCTTGGTCGAATTTTATTAAGGTAAATATTAAAGTTTTTTTTCAGGCACTTGACACAAACTGTGAATGTACAGAATTAGAACATGATTAATTCAAGTGACAAAATTAATGCAAAGTAAGATGAAAGCTGGGGGCCACGAGAAAATAGATGATGGGCCACAATTGGCCCCTGGGCCTTAGTTTGGACATCCCTGTCCCACTCCCTTACAAGCATGTATACTGAGAGACTGAAGAAAATGCAGATTTAGGATACTGTCTGGTTTTGTTTTATATCTTATTTTTTAATCTTTATTTTTACTTTTTTTCAAAGCTCTTTTTTTATTTAATTTTCTGGTAAAGATACAGATACATCTTGTAAAAATAGGCATTACATAAAATCGATACACATAGTGTTAAATGCATAAAGAAATAATGGTCAAAGTACCAAATAAAACAAAACAAAAGCTAATTGTAGTAATAATAATGATAATTAATATTAATCTTTATTTTTAAATTTGATTATCATTTATTGTATTTCTTGCTGTTTAGTTTCCTTGTTTTCTTGCTTTGCGTTTGCCATGTTCAAAATCAATCAATCAATCAAATGTCTAACATGACTTTGCAGATTTGTTTCTGCTAATCCCAAAATCAACCTTTATTTTGAAGCAATTGGACGCTCACCAAGCTGCAATATTGGAAAAGTTGGGAATGTAAAGGTGCTGACCCAACAGGAAACATTAGATTGTGATGATTAAGGGAAATTTCAGTTCACTGTGATTCACTTCATGTTGCCTGACAGGACAGAGTCTAATTCTGGACCAATGTCCCAAAAATATATGTGAACTTGACTTTTCTGCTCTGAGTCCCCGAACTGTCGTGTTCCTGAAAAAAACCCCGAAATAAATGAGTCGGCCGTTCGCAGCGTCTTTAACCGTGAGGAACCCAGAGACAGTTCACATCCGGTTGCAGCGTCAGCTCTTTATCTGTCTCTTTCTCTTTCTATTCATGGAGCAGCAGCAGAGTTTATCATTTCATATCCTGTAATTAATGCGCCGCAACGCCACAGGACAATATATACGACCTTTCCCACCCGACACAACGCCTCTGTTCAACAGCCCAACACTTGTTATTGTCTCTCATCTTTTATATCCTGTTGTCTTCGCTTTCCCCTTCTCGTCCCTGTCATTTTCAACCTGGCTTTCGCTGACTCTCACGCAAGAGTCTTCCCAACTCTGGATCCTCTTTTGTCATCGTTTCGCTCTCATATTTCGTTCCCGTTAAGTATTATCGTCCGCTTTTTCAAAACGCCAGTGTCAGGAAACCTGGGAAGTCCCGTGCTTTTTCTCGATTTCGGACATGCAGGAAGGTAGCAGCAAGGGTCGGGGAGATAACGCAGGCGTGCATCATGGGAAAGTGACCTGTGGGCCGTGATCATATTTAGATTCATACTTTTGAATCATCTTCTGAGAGACTCATAGATAACGTTTATTTTTTCGTTAGATATAGGAAGAAAATTGAAGTTAAAGATTTCTGGCAACTGCGCTGACACTTAGATTCTCAGAAGCCAATTTCTTTGGATCCTTTTCAACTTGTCCTGGGAATAAAGTTATGCATATCTTTATATTTTTATGGCCAAAAGCCAAAGCATTCCACAGCATACCATCCCTCCTGATTACAAGTGTTTGCGACGACAAAAATGCAGTGCCATCAGAAACCGTAAATCTGTCACTTTTATGATTTTCATATAGGGTATACGCCGACACTTTCACATTATGGTTGGAAACAAAACTGTCTTTTATAAACCAACATACTTGAGTGTCAGTCTTGGTGCCTTCAGTCCGCACTGAGACGTTTACATCCACGTGATTAGAAAGTCGGAGATGTTCAGAGTGGAAGCGTCGGCTCACCGCTGGTTTTAAATTACAAACCTCCACTGAGCCATGAAGCCGTACATCAGGACGACTCTGGGATGGTCGCAGCTCGACTGAAGCAGCCACATCAGCCACGAGAGCTGAAGGTTTAAAGTGTATCAGTCCGTCTAATAACAGGTTAAAGGTTAATGAGGTGACTCTGTGAACTGTCTGGGAAACTTGGACTGAACAGAGGAGGAGAAACTTTCCTCTTGTCGTTATAATCACAGAGAAGTTATCAGAAAGAAGGATCCAGCTGGTTTGACAAAGTCTTCCAAAAAACACAGCTGACCAGCCAACACAGCTTAAAGTGGCATTCAAAAATGAGCACGAAAAAGTCTAATTTTTTTATTTTCCAGATCATAGCATGCAATTTATTACTGTATATTTATTATAAGCTTTCCAATCAGGATTAAACAGGTCTGCTTTGACCGAATTGATCATCACAGACTAAAGGCTAAAACACAGACTCAAGGCTTAAACACAGACTAAAGGCTAAAACACAGACTCAAGGCTTAAACACAGACTAAAGGCTAAAACACAGACTAAAGGCTAAAGGACACTAAAGGCTAAAACACAGACTAAAGGCTAAAACACAGACTTAGGGCTACAAAACAGACTAAAGGCTAAAACACAGGCCAAAGGCTAAAACACAGACTAAAGGCTTAAACACAGACTAAAAGCTTAAACACAGACTTAAGGCTAAAACACAGACTGAAGGCTAAAACACAGACTGAAGGCTAAAACACAGACTAAAAGCTTAACAAACAGACTACAGGCTAAAACACAGACTAAAGGCTAAAACACAGACTAAAAGCTAAAACACAGACTAAAGGCTAAAACACAGACTAAAGGCTAAAACACAGACTTAAGGCTAAAACACAGACTAAAAGCACTAACACTGACTGAAGGCTGAAACACTGACTCAAGGCTAAAACACGGACTGAAGGCTAAAACACAGACTAAGGACTAAAACACAGACTTAAGGCAAAGACACAGACTAAAAGCTAAAGCACAGACTAAAGGCCAAATCAGGGACTGAAAGTTAAAACACTGACTTAAGGCTAAAACACAGACTGAAGGCTAAAACACAGACTGAAGGCTAAAACACAGACTAAAAGCTTAACAAACAGACTACAGGCTAAAACACAGACTAAAGGCTAAAACACAGACTAAAAGCTAAAACACAGACTAAAGGCTAAAACACAGACTAAAGGCTAAAACACAGACTTAAGGCTTAAACACAGACTAAAAGCACTAACACTGACTGAAGGCTGAAACACTGACTCAAGGCTAAAACACAGACTAAAGGCTGAAACACTGACTCAAGGCTAAAACACGGACTGAAGGCTAAAACACAGACTAAGGGCTAAAAGACAGACTGAAGGCAAAGACACAGACTAAAAGCTAAAGCACAGACTAAAGGCCAAAACACAGACTAAAGGCTAAAATATGGAGTAAAGGCTAAACCGGAAGTTATGTACACATGAACAGAAAAAGTCAGTTTTCAGAGCTGAAATTAGCGTATTTTAAGCCTGGTACAAACTCTGTCTCCTGTCTGTATCACATATTTTGCGAACGGCACACACTGTGAGGGGGTTGAATTTTTTTCTGACTCGGCCGTTTGGAAGATATTTAGATTAAGAGCTTGCCCAATCAGAGCCACAGCTCAGATCACGTGACTGACAGGCGCCCAATGGCTGTGAGTTTGAGCACTCATCACTTGACCCAATTCCAATATGACCGCGCTCGCTGTTTTGCTTCAAAACTGAGCTGCAGTAACAGACGCGTGACATCACGCAGACTACGTCCATGTTTTATACAGTCAATGGTAATTTCTGATGACAGTTTGCGCAAGTCCTCCAGCCAGAGGGGGGCGATGGAGTCCACTGCAGATGGATTTTGCTCACAGCCGCTTTAACCTGAGTCTTTTGCTTATGTTGTAGCCTTTAGCTCTATCACTCTCCTGTTTAGCTGTTTACTGCTTCCCTGTCTTTTTTTTTGTCAGTTCAGCTCCTGTTTTCACCGTAACGACCAAATAAAATGCAGAAATCGTTTTCACACGAGGAAAACAACAGATCTCTTTCTCACTGCAAAACTTCGTCAGCCGGCATGGTGTTGCCATAGAGACCTCAGCGTGCCATAAATCAATCTGGTCTGCTGGTAATTCCAATTTAAATTGCATATTATGATCAGGTTTATGTAAAAATGAGACTTTTTTGTGATCTCTTTTTCACGTCACTCAGTGTGAAACTTACGGACGTAATCTTTCACCACCTGCAGTTCAGACTGAGGCATGTGTGCTGGTTGAGCTGCTGATTTTGTAGAATCACAATAATTACCAGATGCTGATCCCATCCATACTCTAATGTTGTAAAGAAGTGGTTTGGAGGAATTTTAAACACTGTTCACCAATCTGACAAGCACTCCAGTGGAAACCTCTTTCAGAAGACAGCCAGACTTAAAAATCTGACACCAAATATTCAGAGATTACAGTAGCCTCAGTGGCACTTGAAGTGAGCGTTTAAAAATACATTTAACATGCGGTGTCTTTAAAGTCTCTTTAAAGTGGGCAGCAGAAAACCAAAGGCTCCTTTTAATCTCAGGATTGTGTGAAGACGGGTTTATGGGCTCGAATCATTCTGTCACAGCCCAGACTCGACTCTGCTGACAAGTGGAAACCACACATGAGCACATGTGGTGCAGAGTATTTTCACCAATATTTTATTTTTAACAGGAGGAAAATATGCGTCTGTAAGTGATTGCAGTGCTCGGTGTTGATTAAAGACGGTGTGAGACAGAAACCGAACCTTCTCTGGAATAAAGCGTGAAATCCAGTTTATGGCTCTGTGGCTTTTTCAAACTTCCATGAAATCTCCTGTTAACTTAACGTCATGTATCCCCGATTAAACCCAAGGATGGAGACTTAACATTACCACCTTCATTATTCAATATGGGTATCGAGAACCGGTTCCTGTTGAGAATCGATAAAAAATGGTTCAATCAATTGAAATCAATTGCCGTTTTGCTTAACAATTCCCTTACGGACTCAAGGCTAAAACACTGACTGCAAGTTGAAACATAGACTAAAGGCAAAGACACAGACTAAAAGCTGAAACATAGACCAAAGGCTAGAACACAGACTAAAAGATAAAACACGGACTGAAGGCTAAAACACAGACTAAGGGCTAAAAGACAGACTTAAGGCTAAAAGACAGACTAAAGGCCAAAACACAGACCACAAGTTTATACATGGACTAAAGGCCAAAACAGGGACTGCAAGTTAAAACACCGACTTCAGGCTAAAAACCAGACTTAAGGCTAAAACATGGGCTAAAGGCTAAGACACAGGCTAAGGGCTAAGACACGGACTAAGGGCTTAAACAGACTTAGGGCTAAAACATGGGCTAAAGGCTAAAACACAGACTAAAGGCTAAAAAACGGACTAAAAGCTGAAACACTGACTGACTGCACTGAAGGACACAGTGCAGTCACTGAACTGGAGCTCCGTGTCAGTGATTTGTACTGAAAGTAAGTACGTCCAGTATGTGAACAAATCGCTGACTGACTGAAAGAGAGAGAGAGAGAGAGAGAGGCACAGCTCAGTGACTGAACAGGAGCTCAGTGTTTCATACTGAACTTCAGTAATATCCCGAGCTGAGGGTTTTAGTATTGTTTCAGCTCATTAAATATTGACTGGTAGGCGGAACCAAATGATTCGGTGAACAAATCTTTTGAACGAATCACTTTACTGAACTGACTCTAATGATTCAGTTCACTGAAAAGAACTCCTTTGCCCATCACTAGTGACCTGTGATCTTGGTGTAACTGGATAAAGTTGCCGAAAGCTGCAGAGCATAGTGGAGATAATTTGAGCTGAATGATTTACACTTGTCTTCTTTAACTGAGTCAAAATATTGATAAAAACTTCTACATTTCTTTCTCTCTTTGTTTAACAATAAATTCCCCTTCGGCTTCTCCGACCCGTAAATATGTAACAGTTTCTTGGAAGACGGCCTCATATTTTCTGTGAAAGCAGCCTAAAGTGGCAGAAACGGCTCCGTGTGGGCTTCTGCTGCAGAGATAGAGTATATACTGGCATATTATACATGTGAATTACAGGTTATATAACATTACAGGCCGAATGTCAGCACTCTCCAAACCAAACTGGGTCAACATCAGATGATAAGCGTTGAAAGCTGTCAGGGCTGCAGTGAAAGTATCAACACCTTCAGAGGAGATGAAAGTCCATCAAACAGTCGTATTTCACACGCAGCCCGCTCTGCACACACAGCACTTCTCAGCTATTTTCACACGGACGATTTAAAATTATGACTCAGAGATGTCTGCAGAGGAATTCTTTGAAACCTCACTCTGGATTGTTGTGAGCCGCATGTTTTTGGCTTCCTCCACACGCATTCCTTCTGACTGGTATGTGCCACTGACCTGCCAACAGAGAACTTTCTAATTTTCACACCAGACGTTCACATTTGGATTCATTTAGAATCAACACTTCGGCTTTACACGCATTCTCCCACCTGATTTAAAATCAGAAGCATCAAAGGGCAGATATTCTTCTGATATTCAGATTTTACAGCCAAGTTTTCTTCTCCCTGTAATCACACTGGGAGTAAATATGATCTTAGACGCACAAATACAAGAAAGCAGATGTGAAGAAGTGCAGAGTCATTCTGTGACTAACATCGATCATAAAAGGAACTCTCACTTCTCACTTGAAGCAGCATGACTTGAAGAATCATTTGGTTTTTTCTTCAAACGCAACTCAACCACACACTCACTCAGAGTTGTTTTTGTTTCATCAACACTATCAAGAACGTGTCAACAGAAAAAATCAGGGATTCAACAGGCACAGGAAAAGTCTGCTTCACTCCAAAACAGCAATATTTGGTGTTAAAAAATGATTCCAATGCTGTAGTGCAAAGAAACTGCAGTTCCCCAAATGTCCACTGGAGGCCGCTCCCAAAAGTAAATAAACACCCATTCAGTCTCATGTTAAGACTGCCAACTATTCATGAAAAGTTTACGCATTTACAGAGTGGCACAGAAAATGCTTTTGGTTGAACACTGGGGAACAGTTTGAGAAAAAAAAAATCGGAAGCGTTAGATTTTGCGAGTTAAAACCAGGGGTGAAAGTGGTGTTAAATTCTTGCCGGTACTAAACCTTCCTCTAAAGAAGCCCATTTCCCATTTAAAAAAATAAATAAACAAGAACTTGGCTTTTTTTTTTTTTTTTGGCCCCTATTAGGTGTAAATTTCGAGACAAAAAAATGTTACTTAAAAGATCAAAATCTGAGATAGAATATCAGATTTTTAAGATAAAAAGTAGAAATCATGAGGGGGAAAAAAATTAAAGCCTCAAGAGAGAAAATAAAAAAATTGAGATAAGATAAAAGTTTGAGCAAGAATGAAATTTTTTTTAGATTAAAAAAATCAGAAGATATCAATATTTTGAGATAACACAAATAAAATAAAGGAAAATAAGCTATAGTAATAATAATAATAACATTATTGTTATTATTATTATTATTATTATTATTAATAATAATAATAGTAATAAAAATAATAATTTTATATATATATATATATATATATATATATATATATATATATATATATATATATATTCTTTTTTTTTTCAACTCCTTACCGCTGGTCCTCATGGTCTCATCATAGGGTCTTGCACTGCCTGAGTTCTCTTCTCTTTTGCTTCTGTTTGGTCTGTATGATTATCAATTTGTGTTGTGGTTCGCTATTTGATTCACTGTTTGTTTGTTTGTTTGTGTGTTGATTTTGCTGTGGATCTCCGCTGTAAAGCACTTTGTGAACTGTTGTTTTTAAAGGTGCTCTATAAAATAAATTTATTATTATTATTAATAATAGTAATAATTATTAATAATAATAATAATAATAATAATGACTCAATATAGTTATTAGAAATAAGCAATTTAGAAAAAAAAATAGCACTATTTACAAAGAATGACGATACACTGACTTTCCCTCGAGATCAATAAAGTATCCATCTATCTATCTATCTATCTATCTATCTATCTATCTATCTATCTATCTATCTATCTATCTACACACAATCTAAAAAGAAAAGCACAACGAAAAGTGACCAGTTAAGTAATTTTTTTTTCTTTTTTCTCTTTCTTTTTTTTTCTATGAGATCGCGTAATTTGTGATGTGCTTGATAACGCTTTCAGAAATGTTGGAGTGTAAAAATTTTGTTTTATGTCAATTTTAATCTCTTTCACTGACTTACATGATACATTTAGAGTAAACAAACTCCTTATATGGTCGTTGTCCTTTTTGAAGACGAGCACAAAAACCCCAAAAATGTAACTTGTAGTAAAGATTCTGTGTTTGTACATACATCCACTTGTTGCTCCACATGAGGACACACTCCTCACAGTGGAAGAGGAAGATGGGAAGAATTTGTTGTCTGTCCACAGCAAAGTCATTTGTGGTGCAAAGCCTGCTGGGAGAAGTTCAGTGTGAGCAGATTTATGGATTGACAGAGTGTTGGACTTTAAGAGAGTACTTTTGAATTCTTGTTCCTATCAATCGCCAAATTTGTTTCTTTGAAATGAACTCTTCCAAGAAGCTGTTTCCGTGATGAAAAACCTCAGAGTTAGACCACAAACCAGAAATCACTTTAGCAATGCTGCATGTATCAGTTTTGACTTTTTAATATGTGATAAAGGAATCAGAAGAGTTAAACTCATCTTGTCTTCTAAAGAATGCAATGTTCCCTCATCCCCTCTTTTTGAATAATAAACTGTCCTCGATGTTTAGTGCAGAAATAAATCATGTTTTTAGAGGATCTTTAGAGCTTTAAATGCTAATCATAAAATTTATGGCATTCCACTTATCATACTTAGAGTTTACAAAGTGTTTAACTGCTGCGCTCTTATTCAAAGCAGCCGTTAATGAAGTGACGACTCCCACCCTCCAAAAACCCAAACTGGCAGCGTTTCAGTCCCATATGCTTCAAAGCTGCAGCTGTTCGACACATAGAGACACAAAAACAGACTCCACAACACAAAAACACGAGCCTGATGTGGTGGAATCAGAGAGATAAATAACAATAACACAACATGTCAGGACGCGCATCAATCAGAGGCGCTTTTCTGTGACACGAAGAGTTCAAAGGCTCTGATTCGGTTTTGTAAGAGCCGCGGAGCCAAACATGCATGGATGTGATAAAGACGACTCTGTTCTCAGGGTGTCAGCGTGAAGCAACGAGCACGAGTCGGAGAATTTACTGCCCGAAACTCTCAAACGCTTCTTTTGTTTGTTTGTTTGTTATGATTCAACTAAAAACTCCAAAATGTTCCATGTAAATCAACCAAACTTCTGAGTTACGGTGATAAACGAGGCTGCGGTGGCGATGACACTTTGTTCTTCGTCAGCAGGATTCGATGTTGATTTCATCATTAGCAACTGCTCGAAAAATAAACCGTTCTCCAAGATATTAAACAAATAGAGCTGGAAAGTAGAAAACTACTGTTTTTCACAAACTGGAGTCACAAACTTTATCTAACTCTGTTGGTGACGCAGTTGTGCAGAAACTTCACTGTGTTTTAGTTTTATCTCTGCTCAAACTGAAGCCTCCAGCAGATGCCCCGCCCCCTGGTGTCTGGCTGCAGTATAGGTCATAAGCCCCGCCTCCCCATGTATTCCAGATATGAGCCGGGAAAACTTTAAAAAATTACGATACCTCGTAGAAACATTTCTCTCATCCTTATGCTAAGGTGGTGTGACCATGTAAATTGGCTGCATTGTGTTCAAGGGTTTTTTTTTTACTGAGAAGTTAGTTTCTCATTAGTTATTGGACGTTAAAAACCGCGATATAAGTTTCGTTTTACGATAATTGACAGCTGCCATTCGTGAGTAGTTTTTATCAGGGATATAAGAAACTTCGGTAAAGAGCCAAAAAGAGACTAAACCTTCTGAAGAAGAAGAAGAAATAAATATTTATATATCTCTTTTTTCCCGGAAATTCTCTACTGCGCAAACTCTGGCTGCACAATGGCGGCTAGAGAAACGGGTTTTTTTGGCTTCAAAATCAAAGAACGTTGACAGGCGGAGCCACGCTGTCCATTCTATATACAGTCAATGGGCAGCAGTAACAGACGGGCGACGTCACGCAGACTACGTCCCATAGACTGTATAAAACATGGACGTAGTCCCTGTGACTAGTGCCCAAACTCACAGCTATTGGGGGCCCCTCTGTCACGTGATCTGAGCTGTGGCTCTGATTGGTTAAGCTCTTGATCTTAATATCTTCCAAACGGCTGAGTTAGAAAAAAATTCACCCCCCTCACAGTGTGTGCCGTTCGCTAAATTAGCGATCTAGACGGGAGACAGAGTTTGTACCAGGCTTTAAATACGCTAATTTCAGCTCTGAAAACTTTTTCCCGTCCACTTGTACAGGACTTCCGGTGCTTCTGGAGCCAGCCTCAAGTGGTCACTGGAGGAACAGCAGCTTTTTAGCACTTCAGTGTTGTCTCATTTTTTCAGACCGGGTTGCCGCTTGGTCGACACACAGTTCTGGGCTTCTTCACAAATAACTGACTCGCCCCACACTCAAGCGTATTTGTCGTATGACTGCATGCACTGAACCATGACATCCGGACTGTGACGGTTCGGGACAAATACATGTACCGTTACCCCCTAATATAAATAAATATATATATCAGTAAACAAACAGGGTCCTTGAAGCTGAACTCTTAGGGAGATCCTGATTTTTGTAATATTAACTTTATTTTACCATATTATCTACAGTAAAATACTGGGAGAGAAATTTTCAGTTTATATCCCTTCAGAGTAAAAGACTGTAGGACTATATCAGTAATGATACACTCAAATAAAAAGAGTAAAATACACTTTTTAAAAACAATACAGCTTTATGTTACAGGGAACATTTTTATAGTAGCTAATGAAGTGTTTTTCCTTCCACTCCTTTTTGAAAATGTAAAAGAAGGTAATCAAGTGATTTAAAGTTTGTTTTGTTTCGCGCTGATTGAAAAGAGTTTTTTTTCTTTTTTCTTTCTTAATTTTTTTTTGTTGCTTCTTCGTCTTCTTCTGATTCAACACGAAATTGCAAAGTTTCTCTGTTTTTATCTCTGTTTGCTTCGTGTAATTCTTTTACATTTTTCAAAATAAACATTTTCATTCATTCATTCATTCAAATGTCGTCATTGCCTTCACACACACACACACACACACACACACACTCTAACAGAAGCTTTGAGTCCGTGCACTATTTCACGTATTCGCTCTTTGTTTCTCAAACATAATCGGGGCCTGTTTAGTCTGTACATTTCCACTTATCTTATTTTTCCCATTTTTCGCCCTCTCACTCCGCTAAGAACAAGTTTCTGTAAACTCCCCACATTTTTCTAACTGGCGTTCATTTCCGGCAGCAATCGAATATCTTGCCCTGAGTTTTCTGAAACAAGAGAAAGAAAGAGAGCGGGACGACAATGCTCCCAAGAAAAGAGGAGGGAGTGGGTGAAACAAGTGGGGCTGTGGATTGTTTGGCGCAGCCAGAGGAGCTGGGTGGGAGATGAAGTGTTGTTTCTTTTCTTGTGGTGTGCAAGTGAAGTCTATTTTTTCTTTTGTGGTGTATGTAAAGTGTGTTTTCTTTCTCCTTTTGTGGTGAGCCTGTGGGAACTGGTGAATGAGATGGAGTGATTCCTGAAGTCAATGCTATCAGACTGTGACACACTCAAACACTGGCCCTGGTTCAGAGAGGGTTGTGGGGGGGGGGGGACGATAAGGACTGGGATGGGGCTGATGGTTGCCTGAGGGTGATAAGGACTTTAATGCAGCACGTAAGCTGTGGGGAATTTGATCTTGATACAAAAACAGGAGCACAATCGAACAAATAAATGAGATCTGCAAAAAGTTAGGAGCTGACGCTGACCTGGGTCCAAACCTGTGACGTAAATCATGAGCTCTTAACCTCTTATGCCCCTTTGTCAAACATCCAACGTCATTAGAAAGTTTAAATTCTTCACATTTTAGTCATTAAGTTACATTTTACAGTTTTCTTCACCGACAAAACGTAATTAGTGAAAGAATCGCTCAAATAGTGACCACAACAACTGGGACGTCCTACCTGTTTTGGGGTCGTTACGTCACATCCTGACGCCCGTACCCTGAATATTCACTCTCCTTTCCACCAGAGGAATCCAGAGTTCAAACATATCAAAAGTGTTGTTTCATCAAATTATTCCAAGTGGTGAAATTTCTCCTGTAAAGTCCGCTGTTTGTTCAATATCAATAACAGCAGCTTCACAGTCTTAGAACATTTCCTCCTCGATGTCAATCTGACAAAACTGCAAGTGTTTGTTTTCCTTAGAGATCTAGAGTTTTTCTGTTGAGTTTTCATCCCAGGACAGCTTGTGATAGACAACAAAATTACCAACTAGACTGGCTGATAGCGCACATAGACTGTATAATGAGTGGACGTAACGACGTTCGGCTCAAACTGAAGCCTCCAGCAGATGCCCCGCCCCCTGGTGTCTGGCTGCAGTATAGGTCATAAGCCCCGCCTCCCCATGTATTCCAGATATGAGCCGGGAAACTTTAAAAAATTACGATACCTCGTAGAAACGTTTCTCTCATCTTTACACTAAGGTAGTATGACGATATCATCTGGCTGCATGGTGTTCAGGTGTTTTTTTTCCTGAGAAGTTAGTTTCTCATTAGTTATTGGACGTTAAAAACCGCGATATAAGTTTCGTTTAACGATAGTTGACAGCTGCCGTTCGTGAGTAGTTTTTACCGGGGATATAAGAAACTTCAGGAAAGAGCCAAAAGGAGACTAAACCTTCTGAAGAAGAAGAAATAAATATTTTCATTTCTCTTTTTTACTTGGCTCCACCGGAAATTCTCTACTGCGCAGACTCTGGCTGCACAATGGCGGCTAGAGAAACGTTTTTTTTGGCTTCAAAATCGTAGAACGGTGACAGGCGGAAGCACGCTGTCCATTCTATATACAGTCATTGATAGCGCACAGTTGTCTTGCATAATAGCTCTATCAGAGGTTTATTTATTAGCTAAGAGTTCTGTTGATCACGTGTATAGTAACCAATAACCTTACCATTCACATGAAGCCAGCTGTAGCCATTTAGATCATTGGCGACACCTATTTATTGCCATGTGTCTTCATGTGCGCAACACAAGAGGTACAATCTGTGACTGGGAACTACAATTTCATGATTTTTTTCCCCAAAGTTTCCCACAAGTAGAGAAAAGTTCACTAAAAGAGGACACTGAGCACTGATGAAGCTGGTTTTATTTGAGTCTGCCTGGTGTTTGGTCACCAGAGAATGAAAACTCTTTAACTCCTACACGGTTGTACCTAGAAAGCTCAAATTTCACCCAGATGTAGATGAGAAGGTGTAGAAGTGATGTGGTGGATGTTTTATGTCTTGCATGAAGCATCTTGAAGTTATTGGTTTTCAAAAATGGTTATAACAAATAAATAGAGGAAAAAAGGTTTCACCTGCATTAATCCTGATGTGGACTTTAGCCACATATTAAAACATGACATTTACTGAAATTAGAGTTTTTAATCTTTCAAATGAGGTGTCACTGATGAATTTTGACCTCAAGGTTCTTCAGTTATAAGCTTTGAAACATAGCATGGCATATAGACTAGGACTAGAATAAAGGGCCATGTAAGGGGTTAATGCTTTATCCGTCAAAAACTCACTTTCAAAATCAAAATTGTGCATTTAATTATTTCTATGAGTTTATAATCCTGTCATCACTGAATAATGTTCATGAGAGCATGCACTGATGTCATGTTGAGTTAATGAAACCACCGATCTGAGAGTTTCCCTCTTTCTTCTTTACTGGCAGCGTTAAATGTTCATGAGTTGATCTTTGATGAATTATTAGCCGCAACAACATCTTACAATCAGAAAAGAACATTATCTTCTGATCTGAAGACAAGCTGCGTCAAGATCACTGTATACACATCGTGGGAAAACAACAACTTTCCGTCCACAATCTCCATGTTGAAGACATTAGCATGTGGTTGTTACAAAATCTTTGAAAGGTTTTATTTTGGAAGCTTTGAAGCCGCTCAGACGTACTGTTTTTGATTTTGGCAGCACAGTAGTCTGTCATTTGTTTATTCTGTTCTTTTCCGTACTTTTTTCACAACACTGTATGTGTCTAAACACATCCAGATTCTTGTTATCCAGCGTCCTCGGAGGATCTGATGAAACTTCTTATAAAAGTTCAGCCATGAGAGGATATTTTATTTAGAATACAACTAAAGTAGAACAAATATGAGACACTTTAAAGGCCTGATTACCCATCCAGCGTCCACAAAGCAGATTATTTTGTGTCATACACTTGTCTCAGTGGCTGTAAAACAAGAGAATATCTCGCCTACTTTTTTCAATGAGCTGCAATCTTATTCCAACCAAAATTGAAAGAAATTTTTTGAACACAAATGTGTCAGAATGCCATTTTTTTTTGCTCTACACCAGTGTTGCTAAGCCAAAGAGACAATTTGTTGCAAACTACCTTTGAAAAAGAACCAATGTGAGTGGTAAAAAGAGGCAACACAACAAGAAGTAGAAATAAAAATGAGTTCAAGGTGTCAAAAATGGCCAAAAAGCAACAAAAGTTGTCAAGTAAATTGAGAGCAAACTTGGAAAATAGTCAGAAGATTGCAAAATGTGGCAAAAAATAGTGAAAAGTGACTACAATGGGCAAAAGCAGTTACGGGAATAAAAAAAAAAAGGGATGTTATTACACTGTAATTAATGTCAATGTTCATTTGCAACAATGTGCTTGTTTAACCCTGCGGTGCATATAAGCAGCAACCTCCAGTCTGAAAAAATGAGACAACACTGAAGTGCTAAAAAGCTGCATTTCCTCGGGTGACCAGTTGAGGCTGGCTCTGGAAGCACCGGAAGTCACGTACACATGAACACAAAAAAAACGCAGTTTTCAGTGCTGAAATCAGCGTATTTAAAGCCTGGTACAAACTCTGTCTCCTGTCTGTATCGCTTATTTTGCGAACGGCACACACTGTGAGGGGGGTGAATTTTTTTTTTTTTACTCACGAACGGCAGCTGTCAACTATCGTAAAACGAAACTTATAACACAATTTTTAACGTCCAATAACTAATGAGAAACTAACTTCTCAGAAAAAAAACACCTGAACACCATGCAGCCAGATGACATCGTCATACTACCTTAGTGTAAAGATGAGAGAAACGTTTCTACGAGGTATCGTAATTTTTTTCAGTTTTCCAGGCTCATATCTGGAATACATGGGGAAGTGGGGCTTATGACCTATACTGCAGCCAGACACCAGGGGGCGGGCATCTGCTGGAGGCTTCAGTTTGAGCTGAACGTCGTTACGTCCACTCATTATACAGTCTATGGTCAAAACGAGGCTGCAGTAACAGACGGGCGACGTAACGGAGACTACGTCCATGTTTTACACAGTCTACTATACACACACATATAGACATGCTCACACACAAACCGCACACACATACAGACATGCACACATCAAGTGAACTGCAGAAATGCAGCCGCCCGAGCTCCTCTCACGATTTCTGTGGAAATTGTCAACTTAGATCTATGATACCAAGAATGAAGGTCTGCGTTTTTTCCTCTGGCCTAGGATTGAGACCCCTCTAGATTCAGATACTAAGCATCACAGACTGTGGACAAGGTCGGAAGACACACAGGATACATGGACATCTCAATAACTCTTCTAACCTGGTATATGTGTTTTTTTAAGTGCAGCTAACTGTATGAGCCTTTGTAAATAATCTCCTCCGTGAGGTTTTTCTCTTTCTTTGGCCCCACCAACTGGAGACCAGCTGAGAAGCAGAATCTTCCTCTTGAGTTTTGCAAAGTGCTCAAATGCAAACACAACCTCAGTCCTAGAGCAAAGCCACTAATTTAAAACTTAAGTACTATCTGCTCCACCACCATCCACTTAGTAAGCCACTGCTCTGGGGCTGCAGTTGTTTTGAGTGTAGTTGGGAGAACAGAAGTGACATAATTATAATGTTTGTTGTAGTCATTTGTGGTTCACCATTATCAATAATTAAAGCAGAGCAGAGGATCTGTGATGCTAAGAAAACAGTACCCTTCTCCATGGGACGCCTTTGTTTTCAAGACACTAAAACAACACCACCTCCATCCAGTATAGGCGCTCATTTAAAGCCAGCTAAACACCGTGTAATCAGGCTCTGTGTATTTTGTTAACTGCAGCTCAGGGCTGGGTACGCATCGAAGCAGCAATCTCACCTTCAGTTTGTTTTTGTTGATTTTATTTTGATTTGTTTTGTTTATGTTGGTTCCAGTTGCAGGTAAGTGAGGGTTAGTTGTACGATGACTTCACTCACTTCGGTTACCAGAGATTGATGTTTGCATTGGATCACAAACCTGCAGCCCTAAAGTAAAAATTTGTATGCCATTCTTTTGAAAAAGTCAGCTTCTTTTATGCAGTTTTTCAGGCAGAAACCTTTTGTGACTGCAGTGTTGATGAGTTTAAGCTATCATTCCAATATAGGATGTGTTTAACATTAGTTATTCCATCAGAAACATGTTATTTGATAAGACGTGGATGCAGGAAAACCTGTAAAACAAATAATATCAAGCTGGTGCCCCTTCTGCATTGATGGAGTCAGTTAAGATGATTTGATAAAAATCGTTAGATGAGGAGGCCTCCTTTTAGATGAGCTGGATTGGACCTAAAGTTTGCTGTAGGGATCTTAAGTCCTGTATACTGGGAAAAAAAATGAAATTTAAGTGTTAGAGCAGTGGTTTCCAACCTTTTTCAACTCAGGGCCCACTTTTAAGTCTCAAAAATGTTTATAGCCCACCTTCAACATAGTAAGTTCGGAGGATATTTATGATGCCTTGTTAGAGCTTGATTTGTAACAAAGAGCAGAAATAAAACAACTACCCAGAGTATAATTAAAAAATGACATAAAACCCCAAAATTTTGTTTATATTGTACTTGTGTACTTTTGTTACATTGCCTACAAATAATTGCATTTCTGTTTTTATTATATATTTTTTATTTACATTTTAGGTGTTGTTAAATTTTGGATTCCAACAAGCCTTGTTAGAGGACTTTATATATATATATGTAAATATTTGAAAATTTTCAAAATCCTTTAAAACGTAAGTTATTTTTAACAGTGTGAGCATTATTCTGTATATTTATATCTTTAATTACTCTCTTCTAAGATCATGCTATTTTGGAAATGATTTGGCGGCCCATTTGCAGTACCTTCGCGGCCCACCAGGGGGCCACGGCCCACAGGTTGGGAATCACTGTGTTAGAGTCTTAATTTTAGTTAAAAAAAAATTCTTATTATGCTTGATATGAGCCACATACACCTGACAAGTCAAAAAACACAGTTGTGCTCATAAGTTTACAGTACCTAGCAGAATTTATAATTTCTTGGCCTTTTCTCAGAGAATAGAAACGATAACACAAAAACTTTTCTTTCATTCATGGTTAGAGGTTGGGTGAAGACATTTATTATCAAAAAACTGTTTACTCTTTCGAAATCATAGTGACAACAGAAACTTCCAAAATGACCCTGATCAAAAGTTTCCATCCCCCAGTTCTTAATATCATGTATTTCCCCCTTTAACATCAATGACAGTTTGAAGTCTTTTGTGCTCGTTGTGGATGAGGGTCTTTATTTTCTCAGATGGTAAAACTGACCATTCTTCTTGGCAAAAAGCCTCCAGTTCCTGTAAATTCTTGGTCTGTTTTTGCATGAACTGCAGGTTTGAGATCTCCCCAGAGTGGCTCAATGATATTGAGGTCAGGAGACTGAGATGGCCACTCCAGAACCCTCACTTTATTCTGCTGTAGCCAATGGCAGGTCCACTTGGCCTTGTGTTTTGGATCATTGGAGCACAACTGTTATCAGCTGTCTCTCTTGGGTGCTGTGGGTGTGATCGCAAAAAGGTATCCCAAACCCCTACATTTTTGTATTTTGTCGAAATCTCTCAATCTGTCTGCAAACTGATCAAATACAAGCACGAGATCTTCAAGAGATCCTCACAAAATCTTAACAACAACTTAATGAGTTCTTACTTAGAGTTCTTAGGGATTTCTTAAGTGGTTTGTGACCGCTTCGAAGGGCAGGCCTCAGACACCAAAGTCTGCCCATAGCTCTGCCTTTAGCCAATAAGAAGGGTGGGGGCTTGTGAAGCAGGGAACCTTAAAGGGAAAGCGGCTAAAACCATTTCAGAGGCTGAAATAATGGTTTTCTGAAACTCCAGTGAGAAGAAAATGGGGATTGTTGTGAGCTGTAAATCATTTAAAGCTACTACGGGGGCACAAGTAACATGGGGTAAAGACTAACAGAAACCACAATACCCCCTCTTTAAAGAATTATTGTAAACTGTAAGGTTTAACAGCTGCCGATAAAAGAAGTCAAACTGTGAAGAACTTCGAGAATCGTTTTTGGAAGCTTTCACAACTTTTGTGAGGGAGCTCTTTCTTTTCTTTCTGCAGAAGCAAAAAGCTGAGCTTCACAGCTTTACAGCCATGGTTTAGTGTCAGACACACTGTAATTTAGTCATAAAGAGGGAAAATGAATGTCTATTTCAGTATTTTTAGTATGCATTTATGATTTTGTGTTTATATCATCATTATTGGAAACAGGGCAGCATAGTTTATGGATGTGTGAGGGCTTTCTCTGAGCTGTGTGAGAATAAAAAAAAAGAAAATACCGTCTGTTCTCTGGGCTTCTGCTGTTCGCTGAACTTGTTTTGAAGGAGATTTGATTTCGATGTGTAGTAGGATGATGGGATGTTCGCTTTCCTCAAAACTTACAACTCCAATTCCAATGAAGTTTGGACATTGTGTAAAACGTAAATGAAACAGAATCCAATGAGCTGCAAATCCTGTTTAACCTTTATTCAATTGAATACACCACAAGGACGAGATATTTATTGCTCAAACTGATAAACTTTTGTGATGTTTTGCAAATATTCACTCATTTTGGATTTGATGCCTGCAACACATTTCAAAAAAGCTGAGACAGGTTCATGTTTCCCACTTTGTTACATCACCTTTGCTTTAACAACACTCAATAAGTGTTTGTGAACTGACAACACTGATTGTTGACGCTTGTTGCTTGATGTACAACTTCAGTTGCTCAACAGTACGGGGCTCTGTTGTGGCATTTTGTGCTTCATGATGTGCCACATATTTTCAATGGGAGACAGATCTGGACTGCAGGCAGCACTCCTCTACTACGGAGCCACGCTATTGTAACAGGAGCAGAATGAGTCTTGGTTTCATCGTCTTGCTGAAATAATCAGGGACGTCCTTGAAAAAGACAAAGTGTCTTGGATGGCAGCAGATGTTGCTCCAAAACCTGTTTGTACCTTTCAATACTGATGCTGCCTCCAGTTACCTATGATGCCATGGGCACTAACACACCCCCATACTATCACAGATGCTGCTTTTGAACTTTTGCAGATTGTCCTTTCCCTCTTTGGCCTGGAGGACAACATGTCCATGATTTCCAAAAAGAATTTAAATGTGGACTCGTCAGACCACAGCAGACTTTCCCACTTTGCCTCAGTCCATCTCAGATGAGCTCGGGTCCAGAGAAGCCGGCGGCAGCGTTTGTGTGCGTTGTTGATGTCTGACTTTGTCTTTGCATGGTAGAGTTTGAACTGTCACTTGTAGATGTAGTGATGAACTGTGTTAACTGACAATGGTTTTCTGAAGTGAAGGACTCGGGTGTACGATTATAGGAAATGTGTTACTACACCCAAAAATTACGTCGCGGCGGACTCCCCAGTTTCCAGTGCCGGTAAGTTACAACCAAAAGGGCCTTGCTGCTTACGTGCAGAGATTTCTCCAGATTCTCTGAATCTTTTGATGATATTATGGACTGTAGATGATGAAATCCATCAATTCCTGCAGTTGTACATTGAGAAACATTGTTCTTAAACTGTTGGACTGTTTGCTCACGCAGTTGATGACAAAGTGGTGAACCTGGCTCCATCTTTGCTTGTGAAGGACTGAGCCTTTTGGAGATGCTCCTTTTATACCCAATCATGACGCTCACCTGTTTAAATGAACCTGTTCACCTATGGAATGATCCAAACAGCTGTTTTTTCAGCATTTATCAACTTTCAATCGTCAAATACAAAATGAGTGAATGTTTGCGAAAACAAAACAATGGGGTTTATCAGCTTGAACAACAAATATCTTGTTTTTATGGTGTCTTTAATTGAACTAAGGTTAAACAGGATTTGAAAACAATCACATTCTGTTCTGTTCAGCTTGGATTATCTGCTCGGACTCACCCTCCCAATCCAAAGACAAAAGGAGAGACAGCTTCCTCTTTAAAGAGCCAGAGTGGTTTAGTTAGTCCTGGACCCTCAGCCGGCCCGACCATTCGTTAAAGCAACACCTCCCTCCCTCTACGCAGCCTCTGATTTAAACCCTAAGTACTGTTTTACCACTCTGCAGAGGCTGTGGCTGTTTGGAGTGCGGTCGAGGGGAGAGAAAGTGATTTAGAGGTGCAACGAGATAATGATGATGTTCGTTCGAGTCATTTCTGAGGCAAAAACATCCTCATTTAAATCAGGGCAGACATTCTGTGATTAAAGCCTGGCAGAGCCGGCCAACAGGCGAAACAGGGCAAATATAATTATAGGTGCTATTGCTGGCATGATCTTGACACCGGGGTGTGGTTTACGGCTGCAGACAGAAAAATACCGACGTGAAACATTTAGGCATTAACTTCATTTAGATCAGATTTTAATTTATAACTGCTTATTTACAGATGCTGCATGTTTGTAGTCTCCTGGAGATGGAGTCTGTGTAGGAGCTAAAGCAGGCGTCGAACCTTTAAATCTTCAAGGAGAAGATTTGAACACAGAAATAAACTCATGTAAAACCAACAATGTTTGTTTAAAGCCTTCTCCAACACAGGGTGATGTTGTTCTGGTAAATTATGGTTTCAATGAGGGTGAAATGAAACAAAAGGAGCATGTTTAGAAGGAGGACAAAACTCTAGTATCGTAACTCTTCCACCAGATCCAAGTTTGGATCATTTCTGCTTCGTCATGTTACTGGATTTTGCAGGATCCATGTTGGTGCCGGATCAAATTTAACAGAACTATGACAAGAATTAAAAATTATACTGAGCATTTCCTCACCAGGAATCAACAGGTTAAAGGTTTCTGAGGAGAAGCTCATCGAGGATTTGGCCCCTGGTACATGTTCAGGTTCTGAAATTGCATGAAACAATCAGAGACGGACCGGACATAGACCTGGCGGAAGTCTGACGTTAACCCTTCTTTATTGCTGCTGCGTTAACTCTAAAGGCTGTTGTGGCCAATGCATTCACAAGCACTTCTACTCTTGCATTCAAATTATAACTCTGGCAGGTCACAATATAGAAAGAATATCTCAGTACAAGTATCTCGGTATCTCACATTCAAACCCCACATCAACTCAGATATACACAGAGCCGCGTATACGGCGTTTCTAAATCTTCCCACTTTGGAACCTGGTTTCAGAAATGATCGTTTACAGACCCACAAAACGCCATCTCTGTATGGATGATACGCAGATTCGGCAAAAAACGTATGCGTTTTGTCTTCGTGTGGATCATAGACTGTATAATGAGTGGACGTAACGACGTTCGGCTCAAACTGAAGCCTCCAGCAGATGCCCCGCCCCCTGGTGTCTGGCTGCAGTATAGGTCATAAGCCCCGCCTCCCTGTGTATTCCAGATATGAGTCTGGAAAACTTAAAAAAATTACGATACCTCATAGAAACGTTTCTCTCATCTTTACGCTAAGGTGGTATGACGATGTCATCTGGCTGCATGGTGTTCAGGTGTTTTTTTTTCTGAGAAGTTAGTTTCTCATTAGTTATTGGACGTTAAAAACCGCGATATAAGTTTCGTTTTACGATAGTTGACAGCTGCCGTTCATGAGTAGTTTTTACCGGGGATAAAAGAAACTTCGGGAAAGAGCCAAAAGGAGACTAAACCTTCTGAAGAAGAAGAAATAAATATTTTTATTTCTCTTTTTTACTTGGCTCCACCGGAAATTCTCTAATTCTCTCTGGCTGCACAATGGCGGCTAGAGAAACGGGGTTTTTTGGCTTCAAAATCGTAGAACGGTGACAGGCGGAAGCACGCTGTCCATTCTATATACAGTCATTGGTGTGGATGGGGCCTGAGATGGCCACTCCAGAACCTTCACTTTATTCTGCTGTAGTCAATGGCAGGTCCACTTGTCCTTGTGTTTTGGATCATTGTCATATGTGAACGTCCAAGTACGTCTCATGTGCAGCTTCTGGGCTGATGAGTGTAAATTTTCCTCCAGTATTTTGAAAGTCATGGGGCATTTGTAGGTGGCTTCCATTTTTCTGAAAACAGCAATGGAGCAGATTCGGTATAAGTTGACTTGACTTAAATGGAAATTTATCTAATCCAGTGCGGTGATGGAGTAGAGCAAGACCAGAGACACATTTTCTCAACTTCTACTTATATTTAGGCTTCGTCTGTGTCTAAAAAAAAGTCTGCTTTGACCTCCAGTAAAAGGTACGATGAGTTGATACCACATAGATTTCTAAACAAGACTTAAGTCAGGAGAGTTTGTTTCGTGTGGCTCAAGTTCTGTGCCGAAACTTTGCAGAGAAACAGCAGAAATGCAGAAATCTGATTTATCTTTGCTTGTTTTTATCTGTGCATGTACTGATTCAGGGATTTCATTTGTCCCAAAGACTCCAGAGTTTTGCAGATCACCTTAAAAGACCCTGAAGTTCTACAGTTGTGTTTTTTCATCATAATGATGTGAACTTTCAGTCGGTGCTGACCGTTTCCCTCGTTGTACGGTAACTTTTTATTTTTGCTTACGTCTCTTCCAGGCAGCCTGCGGTTTAGTTTTGTTTCTATAAAAATCAATTTGTAAATACACCCCGCAGACAGCTCGTCCATCACTGTCAGCAGTTTGCTTTTATTTATTTGGTTGGACTTTCAGTTTGTTTAAAGGTGCTTTAAGACGCTGGCTGCTTTTATTATGAAAGAGACGCTCTCATCTTTTCATTCTTTGATTTCTCATCCCGTAAAAACTGCATGTAAAAGTACAAACTGTGACGCTAGGCCTTAGATGTTTGTGATTCGCCATCACAGTGGATTATAAAGTCAGTTTATTAACTGATACGGAAAGAAAAAACGACTAAAAATACATCAAAAATCAAAATTGAGTAATGAAGATGTTTTGGACGATGGAAACCTTCACACAGATGTTTTAGTTTCTGTTTTCAGTGATTAAAACATAAAACAAGAGACAGTACCACAATAAGAAGTGACTCACAGAAGATTAATAAGCTTTCCAGGCTTTTTCATTTATTCTCCTGCTGTTAAAGAAATTTCTACGACACAGATTTTTATGATTTTAGAAATTAAGATGTCACACACACAAAAAAAAAAGGAGTGGAAAAATACAGCAGCTCTGAGCGGCAACAGATGAGCTCAGGGAGAGAAGTGAGGTTTGTGACAGAGCTGCACGTGAAAAAGCAAGACAGAGGGATGTGCACAGTGAGAGAGAGGTAAGACGGGATGAGAGGGAGAGAAAGAGGAGGAGGAGGAGAAGGAGGAGGAGGAGTGATGGAGGACAAACTCAGAGCTCCAGTTAAGTCGGCCACAGAAGTTGGGAAAGTATTCTGTGGTCGCTGCAACTATTCAGAAAATGTTAAAGACGGAGGGAGGGGATCATGACTGCTGCAGAGAGAGAGAGAGAGAGAGAGTGTGCATACATTTTTCTTTAAATGCTGCCATACTGAGCTCTGTGTGTCGGTATGAGAGAGAATAACAGTCCCACATGTACGAGGGGTTGTGTATGTTTCTGTCATGTGTTGTAAACAATATGTAAGTTTGTGCTCGTGTGTGTGTGTGTGTGTGTGTGTGTGTGTGTTTTCAGAGGACGGAAAGTGGCTGAAGGCTGATATCTGACGTCCGTAACTATTCACAGGTGCTGCTTTTTGTTTCTGCTTCTAATAACGACTGTTTTAGTGTTGATAATCTCATTTTAAATCATCGATTATAACAAGGGCTGAACGATATAAACAACATTTCATATCTTGATATTTATGCCAGATATTGCGATATCGATACGATACAATATGACCCTGGGATTAGAGGAAATTAAGCATTTCTCAGAAAAATAAAAGCATTGTAAGATAACAGGATGTGTAAAGTGCGGTTAATTGATTAGAGCTCACTGTCGGTCACCAACATTAACAGAAAGTCTCCAATAATTATGTGACTGTCTGAGCTTTACATGCAGGGTGAGCTGGGAAAATCTACATCATTGATATCTATGATATTATGATATTAATATCTTGAATTTTCATATCTCGATACCAATACATATCTTTCAGCCTTATTATAAACGCACATGAATCAATGACATGCCGCTCTAATTTTCACTTCCAGGGTCCATTTCCATTACATGTTTATGTGAGATTATATTAACCCTGTGGTGTATAGTGGTCACTACAGAGGACACCTATTCAAAAGTTATTCACTCCTAAATTCAATGGTTCATGTGGTGGAAATTCATATTAGTCTGTGTCAGGATATTTTTATTCTTCTTAGGGCCTGAAAAAATGTTTCAATTCCTTCTCCAAATACTTTATTATTATTTTTTTAAAGTTATAGACAAACATTTGAGGATAAAACAGCGTAATAACTATAAATTATTCAGTGTTAAAATGGATGAAAGAGAGTTAAAATATGTCGCAAAGCATTAAAAAAAAATTATTCATGAAATTACCCCCCCCCAAAAAATTGAAGAAGTCAAACAAAAAAAGGTTATATTTACATTAAGTTCACACTGTTTTAAGTTGAATGCTCAGCTACAAATATTTGAGAAAAAAAACTGCTTTAAGACAATTAACAACAGTCAAGGGAAAAATCCTGACACTGACTTTCATAATTCATGCATCAGAGGGTTAATAATGTCTATTTTTTATCTATTTAATATAAATTTTACCCCATGTTATTCATATTTGCATGAAAATTTTCAAGTTTAGCAGACTTTTACATCTAATTTACACTTAAATGGTAAATGTCATGCGGAAAAAATGTAAGCCACCTAATTAAAAAAAATGATAACTGCTTTTAAAATGATCAAAAATGATTCATAATTGGGGGCTCGGGCTTTGACACGAGCCACCTGTGCTCTTCTGTTAGTATCTTTTTTTTTTTTCTTCATCTTCATCATCTTGAATGACAATAAAAAAATATAAAAATATAAAATAAAAAATAAAAAATAAAAAATAAATAAACTAATAATATAAATAAAAAAATATAAAATAATAAATAGAATGATAATAAGTAAAATATAAAATAATAATAATAAAATCAACAAAAATAATAAAATAAAATACAAAAAATAATAAAATAATAATAATAATAATAATAATAATAAATAAAATATTAAATGACAATAAAACTCCTTGAATCCTTGAATCTTCCAGACACTTTTTAGAAAATTTTCTTCTCCTCCTAGGGCTTTAACAAAATCCCCACAAATCACTGGAAAAATTCAATCAGTGGACTTTTGCTTATCTTAAAAAATAACTTGATGTGCTAGAAAAAAAAAACGACTGCAATTTTGGAACCAGCATGCCAACTTTAGTTTTAATCAGCATAAAAATGTAACTCAACAGAATTTTTTTCGAAATTGTTCCCCAGTGTGTTTTAAGAAAATTAGGATCCTATAGTTAAAAAACTTGACGTTATGGAGGAAAACTGAGATCAGTTTTTGATTCTGCTCTCAGACATTAGTTAGAAATAAGCAAACGGTAAATTTGTGTAATTTTCCTCATTGTTGTTTCATGGGAATCAGTTCGTAAACCTCATTTTAAAGGTGCAATGCAAACAAAATGGTATTATTCCATGTACATTACATCATGTCACATGGTCGACAAAACAACAAACACTGAAAACAGCTGACGGTGCATTCAGAGTGCAGAGACAACAAACAAAAGAGAGAAAAACAAACATACAACCCCTGTGTGTGTGTGTGTGTGTGTGTGTGTGCCCAAAATGTCCACACACACTTGCACTGCCCTATTCTCTACATCCCACCATTGTCCCGCTGCACTTAGTTCATACACAATGTAAACACACCGACACACGTGTAAAACGTGCTGCACCCATTTACACACACACTCAAACACACACGCACACATGCACACTGCTGATAGAAATCTATAGAGTGTGTGTGAGTGTATGTGTTTGTCGGTGTGTGTGTGTGAGTCTGTGTGTTCTGGATGGAGGGCAGTTTCTGGGAATTGTGCTGGTGCCACAGTGGGGAGATGCTGTGAGCAGCAGGAGGGTGTGTGTGTGTGAGTGTGTGTGTGTATGTGTGTGCGCTCATTGTTTTCACTGGGTAAAGATTAGAGCGCCTTTTCAACACTCAAAAACTCACACTCACTGTAACACACACACACACACGCACAAACACAAAGCCATGCATATACCCTGGTTTGACCTATATCCAGCTTTGCATGCAGACACACACACACACACACACACACACACACACACACACGCACAGACTCTGTCAGAATAATGAGGGCAGACATGCTGAAAGAAGGACAAAGCGCTTTGCTTCATGACTGTGTTGATGAGAAGTGACAGAGACTCATTTACCTTATAAAACCTCTGCTGACCTGCTGGATGTCAACCTGTTACACAGCAGGTCACACTTGACCACAGTGACCAGAGGAGGGACAGCGGCACTCTGGGATAACTACACGAGGAAAACCGACCCGGGAAAACGGCACGAGGGAAACAGAATCAGGAAAACTGACCCAGGAAAACAGCACGAGGAAAACCGACCAAGGAAAACTGACCCAGGAAAACAGCACGAGGAAAACCGACCCAGGAAAACTTCACGAGGAAAACTGACCAAGGAAAACTGACCCAGGAAAACAGCACGAGGGAAACTGACCGAGTAAAACTGAACCAGGAAAACCACACGAGGAAAAACCGGATCAAGAAAAACTCCATGAGGAAAACTGCACCATCATACACTGAAGCAGGAAAACGCCATAAGGAAATTGACCCAAGAAAACTACACGAGGAAAACTGAATCAGGAAAACTCCATAAGGAAAACCTACCCAAGAAAACTGAACAAGGAAAACTGACCCAAGAGAACTACATGAGTAAAACTGAACCAGGAAAACTACATGAGGAAAACTGACCCAGGAAAACGGCACGAGGGAAACAGAATCAGGAAAACTGACCCAAGAAAAGAGCACGAGAAAAACTGAACCATGAAAGCTGTTCCAGGTTAACTGAAACAGGAAAACTGGATCAAGAAAACTCCATGAGGAAAACTGCACTAGCATACACTGAAGCAGGAAAACGTCATAAGGAAATTGACCCAAGGAAACTACACAAGGAAAACTGAATCAGGAAAACTACATGAGGAAAACTGAACCAGGAAAACTTAACCAGGAAAACCACACGAGGAAAACTGGATCAAGAAAACTCCATGAGGAAAACTGCACCAGCATACACTGAAGCAGGAAAACGCCATAAGGAAATTGACCCGAGAATCCACACGAGGAAAACTGAATCAGGAAAACGCCATAAGGAAAACCTACCAAAAGAAAACTGAACAAGGAAAACTGACCCAAGAGAACAACATGAGGAAAACTGAACCAGAAAACTACATGAGGAAAACTGAACCAGGAAAACTCCATAAGGAAAACCTAGCCAAGAAAACTGAACAAAGAAAACTGACCCAAGAGAACTACATGAGGAAAACTGAACGATGAAAATTCAACCAGGAAAACTAAATGAGGAAAACTGAACCAGTAAAACTGACCAAGAAAAACTGCATAAGGAAAAACATTGGAGGAAAACAGAACCAGGAAAACTCATCCAGGACAACTACATGAGGAAAACTGACCCAGGAAAATGGCACGAGGGAAATAGAATCAGGAAAACTGACCAAGGAAAACTGACCCAAGAAAACAGCACGGGGGAAACTGAACCATGAAAGCTGTTCCAGGTTAACTGAAACAGGAAAACAGAATCAGGAAAACGATGTAAGGAAAACCGAGCCAGGAAAACTAAACCAGGAAAACTAAACCAGGAAAACTGACCAGGGAAAAAGGAACCAGGAAAACTGTACCAGAAAAACTAAACAAGGAAAACAGAATCAGGAAAACTGCTCCAGGAAGTTTTTCTTGTTTGGAAAGTTGAATTCAGTTGTTTGGATGTATAGAAACTTCATCCAGTCAGTGCGATTGAGCGACACGCAGATTTGCCGACGTCTCAAACTCCCACGAGTCCAGCTGAGAGGAAGTGTGGACGGACTCAGAGACAGGAAGAAGACGCAGGGAGCAAACACTTTCTCAGTTTCACACCAACTTCTAAACCGAGCTGCTGCTATTCTTCTAATCCCAGAGGGAAAACACAAACACACACACACACAAACACAAACAGTGAAACAATGCATGACACAAGAAGACGAGAAAAAGTGATGACTACACCGACAAGAGGCGAGTGTGTTTGTGCATCCTACAAACATCTTTTCTTCACACGTTTCCTCTTTACAACATCTATATAAACAAGAAAGCAACTGTTGAGACTCACAACTGCACAGGACAAGTTTCATTTAATTTGATTTTGAATAAACAAAGTCAAATACTCTGAATCAGTGGCTTATTATTTCGTCTCAGGATGAACTCTCTATCTTTCAGCAAAACTTTCAGAAACTCTTAGGGAAGTCAAGGTACCAATTTTTCTTTTGCTGCAAAAAATAAAGTGATAACCACAGTGTTGTTTTATATCTGCATCTACAAACTTCCTACCTGTTTTTTCTAGTCACAGTGGAATTATTTCAAAATGACACAATTTTAACGGGATGTAAGGAGAGAAAAGTTTGATGCTCATGTAAAGCGAAGATCAAAGCTGATTCTGTTTCTGTGGATTTATAAATTCTGCACTGTCCAAAAAAACTGCAAAAAGGAACATATTCAAAAGAAAATCTAAAACAAAAGAAATCAGCTATTTGGGACTTAAAAAAAGGAAAAAGAGAAATCATATTGCTTCCCTGTGTGTGTGAAAGTGTGTGTGGACACTTGGGCTGTGAGGGGGTGTGAGAGGGAAGCGTATGGGAGTGGGTCTGCTGATGTCTTCCCACACACACACTCACACACACACACACACACACACACGCACGCACACATCATAAAAACGCTCATAAAAACGCACACACACATACATCAGCGCAGACACACACCCACAGCTCAGCAGCCGACAAGTGGACTTCGGTCCCGCTGTGACCTGGTCGAGAGGAAACCGCACACACACATGCACACACATGCACACACACACACACACACACACAGAAAAAAAAAAGAAACGCTTGCTCTTCTGTATAAGAGAGTCTGAAATATGTAAAAGTTAAACTCTTCAACGTATGGTTACATGCTGTGTCGACTTATGTGAACTTACTTCATTTTTTACCTGTTTACTCTTTTTACTCTGGGAACATTTTCTGCAGCAGGTTGTTATTATTTAGCCAGGTCTCTCTTGTAAACGAGGTTCTTAATCTCAATGGGACTTTCCTGGTTAAATAAAGGTTAAATAGAAATAAAAAAAAAAACATGCATTCATGTTTTGGATAATGAGCAGTTCATTTAACGACTTGCTAAAGTTTGAGCCGAATCTGAGCATATTATAGAAGTAAGAGCTGAATTTTTTTTACATGAAGTTTTGATACTCCAGGCTAGTGGCATGCACATTTGAGAGGGTAGGGGTGAAAGGAAAAAAAAAAAGAGACATACTGCACAGGTTTGGCTCCCAAGAGAGCACTTAAGTACATGTTTTGGCTCCTAAGACGGCAGTTGGTCATGTTTTAACCATTGACTGTTTATAGAATGGACAGCGTGCTTCCGCCTGCCACTGTTCTACGTTTTTGAAGCCAAAAAAAACAGTTTCTCTAGCCGCCATTGTGCAGCCAGAGTCTGCGCAGTAGAGAATTTCTGGTGGAGCCAAGTAAAAAAGAGAAATAAAAACATTTATTTCTTCTTCTTCAGAAGGTTTAGTCTCCTTTTGGCTCTTTCCCGAAGTTTCTTATATCCTCGATAAAAACTACTCACGAACGGCAGCTGTCAACTATCGTAAAACGAAACTTATATCACGGTTTTTAACGTCCAATAACTGAGAAACCAACTTCTCAGAGAAAAAAAACACCCGAACACCATGCAGCTAGATGACATCGTCATACTACCGTAGCGTAAAGATGAGAGAAATGTTTCTACAAGGTATCGTAATTTTTTTAAGTTTTCTCGGCTCATATCTGGAATACATGGGGAGGCGGGGCTCATGACCTATACTGCAGCCAGACACCAGGGGGCGGGGCATCTGCTGGAGGCTTCAGTTTGAGCCGAACGTCGTTACGTCTACTCATTATACAGTCTATGGTTTTAACCAACCAAAGGAGTATGTTAGTGTGGGTCTCCAACCAGGATGGCTCTTTAGTCCATGTTTTGGTTCCCAAGAAGGCTCTTAAGCAAAAAATTAAGCACCAAGCTGGGTATTACAGCAAGCGTTTAGCACCTGGAAGGGCACTTTGACACATGTTTTGGTTCCCAAGAGGACACTTACGTCCATGTTTTGGCACCCAAGAATTAACTTAAGCCCATGTTGGTGTTCAATAGAGGCACTTATGCACATATTTTGGCTCCCAAGAGTGAGCTTTAGGATATGTTTTGGTTCCCAATAGACTAGTATAGCATACGTATGGCTCCTGATATAACATATTTTGGCTTCCAAGAGGGCACTTGAGCAAGTGTTATGGTTGCCAACAGGGAAATTTATCATATTTTAACCAGTGGAAGGGGCAGATCAGTGTCGTTCCCCAATCAAGAGGGCACTTCAATACATGTTTTGGCTCCCAAGTGTGCACTTTGATACAAATTTGGGTCCAAGGAGGTCACTTTAGCAATCGTTTGACTCCCCAGAAGGCACATAAGCATGAATTTTGGTTCCCAAGAGGGCACTTGAGCATATTTTGGCGCCCAAGAGAGCATTTAAGAGCATGTTTTGGTTCCCAACAGGGCAGTATAGCATGCATGTGGCTCCTGAGAGGGCACTCTAGTGTGTTTTGGCTTCTAAAAGAGCACTTTAGTATGTGTTTTGGCTCCCAGGATGTCAGTTTATCATGTTTTAACTAGCCAAAGGAGCAGATTAGTGCTGTTCCCCAACTAGGAAGGCACTAAATCACAAATTTGGCATCAAGAAGAGGGCACTCTAGCAAGTGTTTGGCTCCCAAGAGGGCATTCTGGTGCACGTTTTTCAACAATGAGCCACAAGGGGGGGTTGACAACTCCCTTTCATGACCCCCCTCCGTGCATGCCACTGCTCCAGGCATTTTACGGTGCAACAGTCCCAGAGACAGAGTTATACTTAAAGTAATGTGCACAAGTATTAGTGCATAACATCTGGCAGAAGTTTTGTTTACAGTTTGGGGACTTGGTTGTGTTTTAGAGACTAGCCTCAAAAAAAATCAGATTGAAAAATGTTAATCAAACCACAAACCATCAGATGATCAATTAAAAATAACTAAAAAAAGAACTTTTTTTGCTTTGTAGGTCAACAGAAACAGCTCTATAAATTTCAGTTTTTGTGTGAATGACTAAAAACTCCACACAGGCGCTTGTGTGTGTTTGTTTCTTTAACTCCTCTCCTGTTTTCTTGTCTTGTGTCCCTTTCTCTCGAGGGTGGTGGAGCGGTGGAGAATAACTGGAGGTGTGCCAAACCTGTGCCACACGGGACGACCTCATTCCCCATCCAGGATGACATCATCATCATCATCATCATCATCAACTCGCTCCTGACTTCCTGTCTCCAGGTGTGGCCGCCTCGCTGGCCGCTGGCTGGGAAACACACACACACACACACGCACACACACACGCACACGCACACGCCTGAAACTTGCATATCTACATACACTCTCAAGATAAGGGATAAACATAAAGAATGTAGAGTCATCTACGTCTGTGAGGAAGATTAATCAAGCACAGATTCACAGAAATCCAGATTAAATAATCGTCATGAGTGGAAACAGAATTTTGGATTTAAGGAAAATAGACGTTGAATTTTAAAGTAGGTGTCTAGTTTCTTGAATCTGAACATATGTGTGCAACACTTGGAGGATTAATCTTTCTTTTTCATGGTGAAATGAAATCACCCTTTATGCAACTCATCCCAGTTATTCAAGGAAAAACTCCACTACATGAAAATCCATGTTTTTGATTTTTTTTTTTTTGTTGTTGTTGCCCATATTAACTCAAAATTTCTCATAAACGTCAAATTAATGAGATAAAAACTCAAAATTTCAGTGTTTGATCTCACATTCTTTAGGCTTTACCTCAAAATTTTGACTTTTTTAATATTAAAATTTTGACTATATCTCCATATTTGACCTCACCACTTATATGTTGGACCTTATCATATCATTATTTTTCACTTTTATCTTATTATTTTCACCTTTTAATCTCAAAGTTTCCGCTTTCTGCTTATAATTTTGACTATTTTATTTCAAATTTTGACTTTCTGTCTCATACTTTTGAACTTTTTATCTCCAAATTTGACACAATCAAATTAAAATTAGACCTAGTCAATATAGATTAAACTTTTTATCTCATAATTTCCACCAGTTTCTCATAATTTTCTCATATTTACAAATTTGACCTTATCACCTGAATGTTTTAAATTATCAGATTATTATTTTGACTTTTATTTGTTTGACTTTTGCTTAAAAATATCACATTTTATATCAAAATCTTGAGGTTTTTTTTTTTTTTTAACAACTTTTGACTTTCTTCTCATAATATTTGCATTTTAATCACAAAATTTCAACTTTTATCCAATAATTTTGACCTAATTCTCAAAATTTGATTGTCCTATCTTGAAAGTTTTTCTTTATTCTTTCAAAATATCATAATCTTGACTTTATCTCAAATTATTGATTTTTAGATCTCAAAATTTTGACTTTTTACCTCAAAGATTTGAATTTTTTTCTTGGGGAGATGAAATTTTCTTTTTTCATGATCAAAGTATTAAACCCGACCTGCATACTTTCTGTTGGCTTGAAAACTTTTAACTTCCTCAATTATTACGATAATTCCTAGAAAGCAGAATCCAAATTCCTGGGAACTCTCCAGGAATCCATCATCACGTGTCAAAAATTCATACCCAGGCGTCTTCGTCACTTCTTAAGGCAGAAAATAAGCTGCAATGTGGCGAAACCTCATCAGACTCATTTACCATCAGAGAGGAAGACGCGTTCGTATCGAAACAATACTTGGCCTGATTTCTGAAGGAAATAAGAAAAGCTCCATCCATCCAGCGGAGAGGGAACTTCCTGTCTGAGGTCTGAACCAGCTTCCAGTCCATAGATCCAGGAGAGGTAGAAAAGACGCTTCCTGGAGCCGAGGGTCAAAGTGAACAGATCGAGGAAAGTGGGCACTTCCTGTTTTGGATGATCCATAACGGAGTCTCCAAAGATCGAATGCTTCCTGGCGTCAGAGGTGACTTCGAATGAGTCCATAGATGCAGAGAAGAGGGCGTTTCCTCTGATAGCAGGTCGCATTGATGTGACACACACAGAACAAACACATTATGGGGACATAGATCTGGACTGGGTAGAATGAGCGGTTCCTGCTGTCAGAGGTTAATCTATACGACTACAAAGGCCAAAAGCGAGGGCGCGTCCTCTATAAAGTATCCATTACCACATAGAAAATAAATCAAAACTCTTATATACAACACTCAACCACAACAACAAAGAAAGCTCGAAAATATGACGCAAAGAGGTTTCATTGCTTTATCTTAACTCTGCAAGAAACAAAAAAATCAGTGTTGGGTCAACTTTGTTTGTGATTCCAACACTGAACACCAGGTGGAGCCTCAGCTTGGTGTCCATGCAGTAAAGTTGCAAGTGGCGGCAACCATAGACTGTATAATGAGTGGACGTAACGACGTTCGGCTCAAACTGAAGCCTCCAGCAGATGCCCCGCCCCCTGGTGTCTGGCTGCAGTATAGGTCATAAGCCCCGCCTCCCCATGTATTCCAGATATGAGCCGGGAAAACTTAAAAAAATTACGATACCTCGTAAAAACGTTTCTCTCATCTTAACGCTAAGGTGGTATGACGATGTCATCTGGCTGCATGGTGTTCAGGTGTTTTTTTTCTGAGAAGTTAGTTTCTCATTAGTTATTGGACGTTAAAAACCACGATATAAGTTTCGTTTTACGATAGTTGACAGCTGCCGTTCGTGAGTAGTTTTTATCGGGGATATAAGAAACTTCGGGAAAGAGCCAAAAGGAGACTAGACCTTCTGAAGAAGAAGAAATAAATATTTTTATTTCTCTTTTTTACTTGGCTCCACCAGAAATTCTCTACTGCGCAAACTCTGGCTGCACAATGGCGGCTAGAGAAACGGGTTTTTTTGGCTTCAAAAACGTAGAACGGTGACAGGCGGAAGCACGCTGTCCATTCTGTGTACAGTCATTGGCGGCAACACGCACCCATCTGTTGGCCGCTGCATGTGCACAAGTTCTTTTTAACTAAAAAGCACACGCATCAGCAAAATCCATGATTCACAACTGCCATCAATAAGGTGTCTATCTACACTGTCTGGCCAAAAAAAAAGGTCATGCACTCTAATATTTCGTTGGACCGCCTTTAGCTTTGATTACGCATTCTCTGTGGCATTGTTTCCATAAGCTTCTGCAATGTCACAGATTTATTTCCATCCAGTGTGTCATTAATTTTTCACCAAGATCTTGTATTGATGATGGTAGAGTCTGACCGCTGCACAAAGTCTTCTCCAGAACATCCTACAGATTCTCAATGGGGTTAAGGTCTGGACTCTGTGGAGGCCAATCCATGTGTGAAAATGATGTCTCATGCTCCCTGAACCACTCTTTCACAATTTGAGCCCGATGAATCCTGGTATTGTCATCTTGGAATATGCCCGTGTCATCAGGGAAGAAAAAACCCATTGATGGAATAACCTGGTCATTCAGTATATTCAGGTCGTCAGCTGACCTCATTCTTTGAGCACATGCTGTTGCTGAACCTGAGCAACTGCAGCAACCCCAGATCATAGCACTGATCCCACAGGCTTGTACAGTAGGCACTAGGCATGATGGGTGCATCACTTCACCTGCCTCTCTTCTTACCCTGATGCGCCCATCACTCTGGAGCAATGGAAGAAGGTCATGTGGTCTGATGAGTCCAGATTTACCCTGTTCCAGAGTCCAATCTTTATGCTCCCTAACAAACTGAAGCCTTTTTTTCCAGTTAGCCTCACTGATTAGTGGTTTTCTTAAAGCTACACAGCTGTTCAGTCCCAATCCCTTGAGTTCCCTTTGCATTGTGCGTGTGGAAATGCTCTTACTTTCACTATTAAACATAACCCTGAGTTCTACTGTTGTTTTTCTTCCATTTGATCTCACCACACGTTTAAGTGATCGCCGATCACCATCATTCAGGATTTCCCCCCCCCCACATTTCTTCCTGGAAGACGATGGGTCCCCACTATCCTTCCAGTTTTTAATAATGCGTTGGACAGTTCTTAACCCAATTTTAGTCGTTTCTGCATCAATCTCCTTAGATGTTTTCTCTGCTTGATGCCAATGATTTGACCCTTCTCAAACAGACTAAAATCTTTTCCATGACCACGGGATGTGTCTTTCCACATGGTTGTTTAGGAACTGAGAAGCAACTCATTGCACCAGTTGGGGTTAAATAACTTGTTTCCAGCTGAGAGATAATCGCCCATGCAGTAATTATCCAATAGGAGGCTCATACCTATTTGCTTAGTTAAATCCAGGTGGCGACTTTTTTGGCCACGCAGTGTATCTATCCATCTATCTATCGTCAAAATTCAACATTTAACCCAAAATTCCGAACTTCCTGTTTGGAATTAACTATGCACATAAGAGACTTTTTCATAGGTTTTCTTATGATAAATATGCACAAACAATTTTGTGCATGTAGGTCAAAGAAACAGAGAGGGCTGAAGCTTTTAGTCAGTTGGAAGTTTTATGGGGCATCATATCATCTTATAAGCACCAGAATCATCATTTTTTTGTTAGGGAATTAGGGGGAGGCAAAGTTTTGTGTGACTTGAAATATTTTCTCACATTCAGGAACATTTTTGTGAATCTCTTCACAGGAGGGAAAGTGTACCAGTAAAGTCAATGATTAATAATTGATATTAAATGAATTTGAAGGCTGCACCAAGTGATGATGGAGGCCTTTGAGTTGCATTGATCATTTGAGTTGCATTGATCAGCAAGAAAAAAAAAAAAGCTAATCTCTGAATGTGTCCTTTTAAGGTCTGAAACACACTGATGAGTTCTAATAAAGATAACAGCTCACACACACACACACACACTCACACACACACACATGTGCAGCTATCTCACCCAGCAGCTGCTGATGTCTCCGCCAGCTCCGCTCTGCAGATCCTGCGCTGGAGGAGGCTTTTGGCTGCAAACATGAAGAGGCAAGAAATCATGAGATGTTTAAGAAAAAAAAAAAAAGTGTTCTCCAAGAATTATTTGCTCCTCTGGAATGCAGAAAGAAGAATCTGATTTTAACTCAGAGAGAGCGGATCACTTTAGACTCTGTGACCTGCAGCAGTCAGGGGATGATGGGAAGTTCATCCAGGTTATAAAAATACACTTTTTTTTTGTTAAATCAGTGAATTCTGGACGCATCTTAAAGCCGCTGTATCAAAAAACAGTGTCTGCTGATCAGTTAATTTGTCATTTTATCTTCCCAGAGAATGATTTTCATAGTGTGCTCATTGTGATTTTAACTGGGTTGAGTTTAGGTTGAAGCTTGAAGTTTCTCTGCTTCATATCATCTCTGATTTACAGCTAAAAAAGTTTTCCCTTTTATCATGGAGAGAATAACTGAACAACACTGACATCTAGAGGCAGAACACAGTCACTGCATCAAAATGGATTTTGTCCTTTACTGTTGAAATAAGAAGGGGAACCTGATTTATTTGGTTTGACCTTGAACTGCTGTGTATCCAGTTGTTGAAACACTGAAATCCATTTTCTTTAAAAACACATGAGCCACTGAATAATGTTTTTTCTTTGAGGACACGGAGTCCTGAGGTTAGATGAGGTGAGACACCTGAACTGAAGCTGATCAATAGCAGTTTGCGGATAAAGATGACCTTAAATTTTGCCCCTTCAAAAAATTTCAGAGCAAATAACAAAGTTCAAAACTGTAATAATAACAGATCTGATGTGTCCAGGAGTGAAAGTACAAGGAGCTCATGTTCAAAGTTATGCACATTGACAGGTTTATGCTTGGTAAATTTGTAAATATTTTGAATTGATTCATCAAAACTGACTTGACTTTGTGTTTTCCTCATATGGAGCCTTGAATCATCTTTTTGCTGTAATATAATGTGGTCAAGGAAAAGCACAGATATTCAGGCGAACTTATATTAAAACTGGATGTTTTAGCCATAAATTATGCAACAGTTTATCCATCTGGGTTATTCAAGAAAAAAACAAAAAACAGCTTTTGGATTTTTTTTGGCCAATATTAAGTCACAGTTATTGAATAAAAGTCAAATAAATGAAACCAAAAATCCATATTTCAACCTTTGATGTCACAGTCTTTACTTTTGATCTAAACATTTGAACTTTTTTTCTCATAATTTTGACTGTGTATCTAAATTGGACTTAATCACCTGAAAGTTGGACTTCATTGCATCATTACTTTGACTTTTTAATCACAATTTTTGTCTTTTTTTATCTCAAAATTACAACTTTTTTTTTTTTTTTTCCAAAAATTTCGGCTTCTTATCTAATAATTTTATCATTATGATTTCCAAATTTCTTTTTTTCCTCAAACTGTTGACTATATCTTCTATTCTTGACTAAGCAGTCTCTAAATTTGATTGTATCATCCCAAAAGCTTTTCTTTTCTTTTCTCAAAATTTTATCTTTTTGTCATATAATTTCAATTTTATCTCAAATTGTCGATTTTATATTTCAAAATTTTGATTTTTTACCTCAAAAATTTGACTTTTTTTAAGAAAAAAAAGAAAGTTACTCAAGTCAAGTTTTTATTTTTATTATTTTAACTTCCTGAAATGGGCTACCACAGATCTCCTGTCCCCTTATATAATAATAATAATAATAATAATAATAATAATAATAATAATGCGGAGAAGAAGAAGAAGAAAATTAACTAAAAACTTAAATTAAAAAAAATTAACAAAAAGAAACTAAAAGTCTTAGGTTGAAAAGGGAAAATGTGAAAAATAAAAAAAAAACCTCACAAATTCAGTCATTTTTTTTTTTACAAATTATGAACCGTTTTAAATTTAAATTTAAAGAAAGAGAAAAAGAAAGAAAGTTACCAAGTCAAGTTTTTATTTTTATTATTTTAACCCCTGAAATGGGCTACCACAGATCCCCTGTCCCCTTATATAATAATAATAATAATAATAATAATAATAATGTGGAGAAGAAGAAGAAGAAAACTAACTAAAAACTTAAATTAAAAATAAACAAAAAGAAACTAAAAGTCTTAGGTTGAAAAGGGAAAACGTGAAAAATAAAAAAATAAAAAACTCACGAATTCAGTCTTTTTTTTTTTTTTTTTTTTACAAATTATGAACCGTTTGAAATTTAAATTTAAAGAAAGAGAAAAAGAAAGAAAGTTACCAAGTCAAGTTTTTATTTTTATTATTTTAACTTCCTGAAATGGGCTACCACAGATCCCCTGTCCCCTTATATAAAAATAATAATAGTAATAATAATAATAATAATAATAATAATAGTGTGGAGAAGAAGAAGAAGAAAACTACCTAAAAACTTAAATCAAAAAATTATCAAAAACCTCACGAATTCAGTCATTGTTTACAAATTACGAAACGTTTGAAATTTCACAAAACACATCAATGAAAAAAAAAACCTTTTAGTTTTTTTTATCTGTTTCCTCCTTTAAAAGTTCTGGTCGAGTTTCTGAAACCGGACAGAGAGCAGAGGGGGGAAAAACTACATTTCCCATCATCCCACGGGGTCACACAACAACAAACGAGAGTGAGGCAGCAGCTGGGAGAGAAGGAGACAGACAGGCAGCGTGAAGAGGAGGAAAGAGAGAGACAGGGGACAGAGAGAAAAGAGAGAGAGAGAGCTGCTTTTTCCTTCCACATCCATGGAGGATTTCACCGGCGCAGAGGAGGAAAAGTGACCGAGCTGAACCCGCTCAAAAATGGGTAAAAACCAAGAAGTGGAGCGCATCGCTAAAAAGCTGGATAAAATGGTGCAGAAGAAGAACACGGTGAGTGGGAAAAACAGGTGATGAGCTGAGCTTTACCTTCAGCTGCTGAGAGAGGGGAACATTCTGGAAACGAGGCCGGTGTGTTTTTAACTCACATTAACACACACACACTCTCTCTCTCACACACACACACACTCAGCTACTGCTTCTGTTTGTCCTGTTTCTGGGTAAAGTTTGGAGCTAAATCACAGCAGCCATTGGTCCAGAAGCTGCCAATTAAAACACACACACCTGGAAACAATTAGCTGCTCAGAGCTCATCCTTTAACCCTGTGGTGCATAGTCACTACTTATTTACTCCAAAATTAAATGATTTATGTGGTGGAAATTCATATTAGCTTGTTTCAGGACATTTTTATTCATCTTAGGGCCTGAAAAAAATGTTTTAAATTTTTTTCCAAACATCTATAATTTTTAAAAAAAGTTACAGACAAACATTTGAGGGTGAAAAAGCTTATAAAATATAAATTATTCAGTGTTAAAATGGATGAAAAAGAGTTAGAATGTTTCGCCAAGCTTTAAAAAAAAAAAAAGATAATTCATGAAATTACCAAAAATAAATAAATAAATAAAAAGTCATATTTACATTAAGTTCACACTGTTTTATATTGAATACTCAGTTACAAATGTTAAAAAAAACCTGACACTGACTTTTATAATTCATGCATCAGAGGGTTAAAAGTACTTAACTTTTCTGCGAGCTTGAAGAGTTTCACGTAAGAAAAAGTATGTCAGACATTTTTTAAATACCTTCAAAATAAACTCATAAAATTAAAGGCAAAGAATAAATAAATGATTATAGAACATAAAATAGTAAAAGCTTGTAGTTGTTCTGTTCGTGAGCTGATTACGTTTGACCTTCATGCAAATTTTAATCACCCACCCACCTGTACCTGTGTGTCAGTCACAGAGGTATACTTTAAACAGCCCCAGCCTGTTTTGTAACATAATTCATGTCTGGTACAGTATCAAAGTAAAAATAATTGTTTTCTAAGTAGCTTGCAGCGAACATTTATGGAAGAGGGGAGTTTGGAGCTAGCAAAGTTTGGCTGCACATTAAACAGCTTTAAGCCTGATTTAAAGAGGGGTATTGTACATTTTACAGTCTTTGTTTTGTCTTTCTGGTGTACCTGTAGTATCTTTACATGATTTACAGTTTTAAAAAGTCTAATTCTCTCTCAGTGGGGGTTTAGGAAGTGGTCACAGTTGCCACCTAAACCGTGCCGTACTCAAGCATGATTGTCCCCCACACTTCTCCAATACTTACCAGACTTAAGCATGATTGCCGACACATGCATGGCTTTCCTAAATCTTCATGAAGCTTCTGTTTGCAAGACACAGCAGAGAACACAGAGAACATGGTTACCACTTTAGTAACTTTTCAGCTTATTTTAAGTTGTTCTGGTCCGACAGTGTAAGGGGCCGTTACACAACAACAGTTTTAGGATGAAAAGCAAAAATATTGTTAGATTTCGGCTTCGTTTTTTTGGTGAAACACTGTGAAATAATGTCGTGTGAACAGGGTAAAGCAGTTTGATTCCATCTTGGAACAGGACACATTTTGTGGTTGTAACTTAAACAAAAAAAATGGTAACGTTCCCCAATTTACAGACCTGTACCTTTCTGTTGGAGTCCTAGACGTACTCTTCCACCCGCTGAAAGTGGAGCTAGAACCATTGCAGTCCATTGAATGGTTTAAAGAGTCGTCACTTCCCGTGTGACAGCAGTCACAAAAAAGCAACACTTTTAAGACTTTATAACAAAACTCTGATGTGATGGTTTTTGTTTATTCTCGTGTCCCCAGGATGGAGCTTTGGACCTGCTCAGGGAACTGAAGAACATCAAGATGTCTCTGGAGATCCTACAGGTAATTTAGAGTCCAGGTAGCAAACTCACATCATCCAAAAAATATAATATAACTGTCTCTTTACGAGGAAATCACTCCACTTTAAGATGCAACAGTGCAAAGTGTAAATCAGGGCAATTTTTCAACTGGTCCTAAAAACTTAATCATGAGTGTATTTTCACCATCCAATGAAAACAGAAATGCATTCTCCATAAGCTGTAACATACATGTAAAGTTAGATACAGTCCAATGTAGATGCTTTTTTCCCACATTATTCATAACTAACAGGTTTGTTAGTCAGTAACAGTTGTTGTATTAATATCAATATGAGCCACATTCACCCGACAAATCCAAAAAATGTCTTAAGTCAAGATATCAGAAGATAAAATGATGCCTGAGTTGCTTGTAAATGGTAAAATCTGCAAAGGAAGGTTTGGTTTATTCTGTCTTATTTGTCTTGTGATATTTTGAAATATGACATTTGTCTGGACGTGTTAAGTGAATCCAATGACTGTATATAGAATGGACAGCGTGCTTCCGCCTGTCACCGTTCTACGTTTTTGAAGCCAAAAACCTCCGTTTCTCTAGCCGTCATTGTGCAGCCAGAGTCTGCACAGTAGAGAATTTCCGGTGGAGCCAAGTAAAAAAGAGAAATAAAAATATTTATTTCTTCTTCTTCAGAAGGTTGAATCTCCTTTTGGCTCTTTCCCGAAGTTTCTTATATCCCCGATAAAAACTACTCACGAACGGCAGCTGTCAACTATCGTAAAACGAAACTTATATCGCGGTTTTTAACGTCCAATAACTAATGAGAAACTAACTTCTCAGAAAAAAAAAACACCTGAACACCATGCAGCCAGATGACATCGTCATTCTACCTTAGCGTAAAGATGAGAGAAACGTTTCTACGAGGTATCGTAATTTTTTAAAGTTTTCCCGGCTCATATCTGGAATACAGGGGGAGGCGGGGCTTATGACCTATACTGCAGCCAGACACCAGGGGGCGGAGCTTATGACCTATACTGCAGCCAGACACCAGGGGGCGGGGCTTATGACCTATACTGCAGCCAGACACCAGGGGGCGGGGAATCTGCTGGAGGCTTCAGTTTGAGCTGAACGTCGTTACATCCACTCATTATACAGTCTATGGGTGAATCCAATAAATGTCTTGATTTTTCCGTTTCTCATTGGTCATACACTCCAAAAATAAGAATACCACCTTTTTCTTCCTGTTGGAATGTGATGTCCAAAAGTTTTGTGTTGATAAGTTCATATTAAGTCAGACCAAGTTTAGTTTGATTTACTTTGATTTTCCTTTTTCATCACCTGTGCTGCTTGGACTAAACCTGTTGACCTAAGATACAGACACCCAAAGTCAGAGAAACTTCTTCTCACTGACTCTGATTCCAGCTTCTTTATCTGCTAAATCTCATGTTTGTGTATCCGTGCGCCCACACGTCAGTGAAAACAGATTTTTCCCTGCAGAGGGCATGCAGCGGCAGGTACTTCTGTTTAACAAAAGGCCAAGTGCTGCTGAAGTGATTTAACCGAAGCCTCTGTGTTATTAACATCCCCATATTTCAGCCAGGCTGCTTTTACGGGATAAAGTGAGGCTGCGCTTTTGTGAAAGGATTTACAAGCTCACCTTGGAGCAAACTCAAATTTATCTGAGCGCTTTTATCCCACATTGATCTCATTCTCTCTCTGTTTGCAGTCGACCAGAGTTGGGATGTCGGTCAACGCTGTGAGGAAACAGAGCTCAGAGGAAGAAGTTCAGACTCTGGCCAAGATGCTCATCAAGTCCTGGAAGAAACTGCTGGGTCAGTGTCGGTGTGTGTTTGTTGTTCTTGTTTATATGCCTTATGGGGACCTAAGGCGGATTTCCAGACTCGGTTGCGAGGACACGCATTAGAAAGTGGCAACAATGGTGCAAAATATAAGACCAACTAGGGCTGAACGATTTGCAAAAATGTTCTAACTGTGATTTTTTCCTCCTTTATTGCAATTGCAAGTTCTTTGTTTGATTATTTTATACAACAACAACCCACTGTGACTGATTTTTACCCAATTTAGTCACTTTTCACTTCTGTTTTGGCACTTGTGGACCATTTTTTGATACCCTCTCATTAGTTTCCAGGTTCACTCCCAGTTTTCTTGCCAGTTTTTGTTGCTGTTTTGGCTATTTCAGTCACTTTTCACCCTTTTTTTGACACTTTTGGACTACTGTTTTTTTTTTTTTTACAACAAACTGACTACTTTCCAAGTTTAATCCCAAATTTCTTGCCATTTTCATGAACTCTGGCCATTTTTACCACTTTTCACCATTTTTGTCGCTTTTTTTCACCATTTTTGCTGCTTTCTGAAATTTTCAAAGTTTCCTCAATTTTTTTCTCATTGTTGTTGCTGTTTGGCCATTTTAGTTGGTTTTCACCCTGTATTTTGACACTTTGGGGCCATTTTGCTACGTTTTGAATATTTCCAGGTTTTATACCTATTTTAATGCCAATTTTTGTTCCTTTTTTCACCTCAAACTAAATTTTATTGCTACTCTTTGCCTCTTTTTACCACTTAAACTGTTCCATATTTACAGGTAGTTTTTTTGACAGTTTGTCTCTTTGGTTTAGCTGGGTTGCTGCAAAAAATGTAGCTGATATTTTAACACATTTCAGGTTTCATAGAATATTGGAACAGGACATATTGGGATTTAATCTAAATTGCGATTAATTGCTCAGCTTTACTACCAACAACTACTGGCAGATACATTTGAGTGAAGTTGGGTATTTGAGGTTGTTTTTGTGGTAGCAGGGGTTATGCTCTTGGTTTGTCTCTCAGGTAGAACATAAGCTTTTTGCCAACTTTGGCTTCATTGAGATTCTTGGCTCTGTCCTTTTCGAGTATTTATTTTTGTTTAATCTTTCTAGTATCAGAAAATGGTGAGAAAAACTTGATCATGGGCCTCCAATGGTGAAAAAAACTAAAGCAATAGATTGGAAGAAGTTACAATTAATGAGTTATGTTGGTTAATTCACTAAAACGTTCTTTATTATTGTAATTTTTTGTGATGAAGGGGTATAGGAAATGGTAGCATTGGTCAGTGTTTGACTGTGCATATGTGAATTGTAGAGTCCACTCTTTTCATCTCTTTTCATCGTTTCTTGTCTCCACCTGCAGACGGTTCAGAAGAGAAGAAGAAGCAAAGTTCTCCTGAGAAGTCGTCCTCCACTTCCAGCAGCAGTGACAAAAAGTCTGTCACAGTGAAAATGTCACAATTTGCCACTGTTAAAGCCTCTTGTGAAAAAACAGTTAATTTCTCAAACTTCTCCTGATTTCATCCTTTTTCCTCCTCAGCAATAACAAGTCTGGAGATTCCCCAACGACTCCGACTACTCCAACTACACCAACCACCCCGACCTTCCCCACTCGGGTCACGTCCTTCCCTCCTGCTCCCGTCACCACCGACAGTGTGAGGAACAAGTGTCGAGAGCTGCTGGTGGCGGCGCTGCAAACTGATGGTGAGGAGATAATCGGTGACATGAGTTTTCTTTTAACCCTCCTCTTGTGTTTGTGCCTATTTGACCCAAAGACGATAGGAGGGTCAGAAGTTATTTTGCCATAAATTTGGTTTTCTCTCATAGAATTGCCTGAAAATTACATGGATGTTTCCATGCTCTGCTATTTACATGTGAAACAATGGCCCTTTTCCACTGACCCGTCTTGGCCCTACTCTACTCGCCTCTACTCGGTTTGTGTTGCGTTTCCACAGGCGCGGGACTATGTGTCTGATGCCAGTTTTTAGTACCTACTCTACCCACGTTCCAAGCGAGCTAAGACGATACTAAAAGGTGACGTCAACGGTCTGCCGGCCACTCATTGGTCAGAGAATGTCGTCTCCGAAGCTTCACTTTCTGACTCTGTACAAATCACTTACAAGAGGCAAACGAATAAGTCAGCGATGGGTTTTTAATGACATTTAAACCTGACGGCACAGAACCACACAGAATGAAGACAAAATACAGCCCTAAAATGCTCCTTCATGATTCCTAAATAAGTTAAAAGTCCTTTTAAGTGAAAAAGAAGTTAACAGCAAAGATAGTTTGGTTTAAAGAGTCTTTTAAATTAAATCAAAGTTCGTCGGTGCAGGAGTGATCTGTCTGCCACGAGAGTCTTTAAGCACCAATCAGTCCATTAATCCACAGGGAACCAAAAAGGAAAACCAGTTCAAAGAAGAATGATTGATCAACAAAAAATCTCTGGTATACCAGGCCCAAAAATCAAAAATTAAAGTGATCTCACTGGATCCAGGGAAATCCATGAAATCTTTCTAAAGCTTTGTGTTTTCCTTTAAAGACCATGGTGGCACATATGTGAGTACAAAATTATGTTTAGGTCGCGTTATAGATGAACATGCACGCACTTCTGCGCAGCACTTTAGCGCAGCTGTGTTATAAGTTTGTTGTATTGTTGTTTTTATTTTATTTAGCTTGACACAATTAAGGAAACTTTGCGCTACTTCGTTTTTAAAAGTTAAGAATCAGAGATAGTTCTTTTTGTTCTTCAGTTTTTATAACTAAAAATACAATTTAAAAAGTTGTTTAGAAAAAGTAGGAATGGGTTCTAGACTCAAGGTTTTGAGAAGAGTCAAAATTCGTCAACTTATCGAAAAATGTGTTTTTTATTTTTTATTCTTTTGCCTCTGTATTTATTTCTTGTAATTTTGACTTAAATCTTAGAATTTTGACTTTCTATAACAAAAATTCAACTATTTTTTTCAAAAACTGCCTTTATTGCAAAATGTAGACTCTTTGATCTTAGACTTTTGTCATCTGAGAATTTTGACCTTAAATGAGAAAGTTCAGACTTTTTTCACATAAACTTAAACTGATTTCTTAAACTTAAGAAGTTTCATCTCAAAATCTTGACTTTTTGTTTCAGAATTTTGTGTTTATTTCTCAAAATTTTCACTTTTTATATTAAAATATTGACCTTTTTATCTCAAAGTTTGAAACAATTCTTACCTTCAGTTTTCATTTCCATCCTCACATTAGAGTAAAAGCTTTAGATGTTTCAATGGTTTGATGTAATTTCCTGTTCCTGTACAGTTTGTAAATGTTACTGAACAGTGTGAAAACTTCACTTAAGTTTGATTTAAAGAAAATCGTGATCGCAATTAGATCTTTTTCTAAAATCGTTCAGCCCTAATTGCAAGCAAAAAGTTGTGTTTTCAGAAACCAGACAGTGAAAATTAGACTTTTTGAATTTCTTGGCCTGTTGTGATTGTAATACCCACTGACCACAAGAGGCTGCTGTTCACTGCTGCACGATCATCTGAGGAGCTTAAATGCCACTTTTTTTTTGCAATGCACTCCACATTTAGGGATCTAATTGTACCAGACTGTGTGAAACTTATGTTACATCACTGGCATGTTTCTTATAATCAGCACCAACTTGACGATTATGTCGTTTTTTACTCGCCCGATTTCACTTTTTCCACCTTTTTTGAAGGATAAAGAACTCAATTAACTTTACAAAAGCTGCACATTCAACACATATTATACATTATTTTCTTTTTGATGTAAGTTTGTTTTATTAAACTACAAACTTGTATCTGTCTGTTTGTTCCAGGCGACCATCAGACCATCGGCGTGGACTGCGAGCACCTGGCAGCTCAGATTGAGGAGGATATCCTTTCGCACCAACTTCACACGTCGCACATGAGCAGAAAACAAAAGTTGTTTCCACCTGAATGACAGATCCTCGTGTTGAGTGTACCGACAGGGTGTGTTTGACTCGGTTAGATAAACAGAAGGAACTCTGCAACACGACTCCGTGAGGGCCATGCTGGTGTGTTTGTCTGTTCAGCACTCAGTCTGTCAGAGTTACGCACAAGCAACGCTAAAATCATCACTCAGGGATAAGATTTAACATTATAAATAATCTTAAATACAACCAATACTGATAAGTGTTGATCTGGACGCTTAAACACAGAGCAAAGTGAGACTGAGAATGTCCCCTCAAGGCTTCCATACAGAGGTTAAACTCTAATTCAGGTTACAACTTGACCTTTGCTCTAGTTTTCATTTTTCTTCACCCTCCTCCTTATTATTCATCATGACACTAAATGGATCCTCTGTTAATAAAAATCAGATCAGATGCTTCCTGTAAAATGACTGGTTCAATCCAGTAAGTTTTTCTGATCTGTAACAATGACTTTATTTTACTCCAGCTGATCAAAAACTGTATTTTTTTCAGAAGCAGAATCCCCTCTATTGCCAAGTATGTACAAGGAATTTGACTTCACTTTTAACTGTGCTCTCTTTTTACAAAACCAAGTAAGAACAAACATTAAATATCACATGTATAAAAAACTCCCAGGGACAAACTTCTTGTATTAGTTTCTTGAATAGCCCTTAAATATCGCATTCAGTATCACAGTAACACTGAACTGTTTCACTTTATGCATCATCATCTTTAAATGTCGAGCTACATTGTGTGTTTGATCGCTAACCATGAAAGTTTTAGTCCTTAACCCCTTGTCGTTCTCACAGATCTTCCAGGAGTTTAAGTCGACAGATATAAAATACAAAACTCGTCTCCGGAGCCGAATCTCCAACCTGAAGGACCAGAAGAACCCCGACCTGCGGCGAAACGTCCTGTGTGGAAACATCTCCGCCAAACGCATCGCGTGTATGAGCGCAGAGGTCAGAGACACGGGTGTTAAGACTCATCTTCCTCCCGTTAACCAGCGAAAGTCTCAAAGTGTCGCTCATGTTTGTGTGTTTGTGCGAGAGCAGGAGATGGCGAGCGCGGAGCTGAAGCAGATCAGAGAAGCTCTGACCAAAGAATCCATCAGGGAGCATCAGCTGTCCAAGGTCGGCGGAACCGAGACAGACATGTTCATCTGCAGCAAGTGTCGCGGGAAAAACTGCACGTACACACAGGTACAGAGTCACAGAAGATAAAGAGCTTCTTTACGTCTTATTGGACAATTTAACCCCTTACATCTCATTCAATCCTGGCCTTTATACCATGCTGTGTTTCAGAGCTTATAACTGTAGAACCACAAGGTCAAAATTCATCAGTGACACCTCATTTGAAAGATTTAAGTCTTCAGTTTAAGGAAATGTCATGTTTTATATGTGGCTAAAGTCCACATCAGGATAAATGCAGCTGAAACTCTTTTTTTTTCTCCTCCTATAACCAATTTTTGAGCATATTAACTTCAAGATGCTTCACACCAAACACATAAGATTTTACACATCACTTCTTCAACTTGTCATCTACATCTGGGTGAAATTTGAGCTTTCCAGGTAAAAGAAATTGTCGGAGTTAGAGTTTTTAGTCTCAGGTGTCCAAACACAGCAGATGCATCCTTATTTTCGACAGTCTAGTATGACGGCCTCATGCAAACAAAACCAGCTTTATCAGTGCTCAGTGTCTTCTTTGTCGTCAACTTTGTTCTCTCTGTGAAAAGCTTTGCTAAAAATTGTAAAATTATAGCTCCTGGTCACGGATTGTACCTCTCCTGCTGTGTACGTAAATAAGAATGATTACGCGCTGCAAAAAAAAAAAAAAAATTCTCAGTAGTCAATCCAGCTACAGCTGCAGGCTTCATGTGAACGTTAAGGCTATTGGTTACAGTACATGTGATTGACAGGGCCGAAAGCTGAGAAACAAGGCTGTTAGGCTGGGTTTATGCAGTATGAGCTAACGCTACAGTCCAGTTAAGCTGAGAGCAGGTGTTGTACAAATCAGGCTCTCCTGGCATCAAATCACCATGTATCAAAATGTCTAAAAAATATAAAATATACCAGGTTTTGTCAGATTGACATTGAGGAGGAAATACTGTAAGACTGTGAAGCTGCTGTTATTGATGAGAACGGACACGACAGACAAACAAACAACGGACTTTACAGGAGAAATTTCACCACTTGGAATAATTTGATGAAACAACACTTTTGATATGTTTGAACTCTGGATTCCTCTGGTGGAAAGGAGAGTGAATATTCAGGGTACGGGCGTCAGGATGTGACGTAACGACCCCAAACAGGTAGGACGTCCACGTTGTTGTGAGTGATTCTTTCCCTAATTATGTTTTGTTTGTGAAGAAAACTGTAAAACAAACTTAGAGACTGAAATGTGAAGAATCTAAACTTTCCAACACGGTATAGCTTTCCAACGTTTAACAATGGCGTTACTCTTTATACTTTAAACAAAGTCTAAAAATGTAAAGTGCAACCAGGAATAACGTAGAAGAAAAAGTGTTGTGTCACTCAGTGAAACCATGTCTCAGAGATGCTGTCACCTCATTGGTCCACTCGTTAAATGATGCGTGTTTGTGTTTATTGTTGTGATCTTGTTGTTCCAGGTGCAGACCCGCAGCGCCGATGAACCCATGACCACCTTCGTGTTGTGTAACGGCTGTGGAAACAGATGGAAGGTAAAGAAAGAATCAACACTTCTGAACAGCAGAAACACTCTAAATAGTTGTGACAATGAATTAAAAATGTGTAATTCACTTTCTTCATTTGAAAGCATGTATAAAACTTAAGTTATGAGAAAATATGTAAATCAAGTATGAGGAAAAACAATAACAAAGTACACGAGCCAAAGATGGAGTTGATCCGACACTTCTTCGATTATCTTCTATTACTATTATTATTATTATTATCATTATTATATCTTTTATTTTATTTTTTATATTTTATTTTATATTATATATTATTATAATAATATTCCTGTTCCTATGCACATGGGTCAATGAGGTGACGTCCCTTTTTTGTGTCCAAGAGCTTATAAAGGAAGGTAGTACTTAACTCATAAAGTAGTGTACATAAAGAAATAAGATACTTTGGACACAATAAACTTGTGTAGAAATTTGATAACTTTATATTGTACAAAAAAACACAAAACCAAGGAGTTTGGGGGTTTTACAGTCCACCACGTTGGCAGGACTGTTCATAGGTGTCATTAATTTGAGATTTTTATGAATTTAAATTATTGTAAATGGAAATTAAAAATACAGTGGCATTATTTTATGCTTGAACCTTTTTAAATAAAACATTCTTTGCAAATAAAAAGAATTTTAAAGCTGTTGAGAAATTTAAAAAACTTTTGTCCCGTAATTTTCACCTTGTCAAATGTCAGGATGGTGCAACCGTAACATTAGACTTTTATTTTAAAGTGAAGAGAATAAAACAGGAAACAGGAAACTGCATCAGCCAGAGGAGCCCAAATGACATTTGTGACCTTCACCTTTTCAAACATCTAAAGACTGAAATACTGATAAAAAAGGTTTTTTCACTTCATTGGTGACTGGAACAATTTCCATGTCAGGTGGTACAACCAATGTAATAATGTGAAATGTTATTTTAACATCAAATTATTTATCTTACTCACAAATAAAACAAATGAAACACACAAAATGAAAATGTATGAGTCACTACAGAAACTTGAGAGATACTTGCCAATAATTTCACACAGAAAAAATAACAGGAACATATAAATATATTTTCATATATTTGGTTGCGCCACCTGACATTTTTGGGTGCTCAAATTAAAAATACTATAAAATGAACCTAAAAACTTTGAAATGTTGGTCAACTACTGAAATCCGTTAGAAAACAAAATTCTTCACTCAGAAATATGTTTTTATCCATTTTCAAAGAACTTTTTAAAAATACGTTTTTAGACCCTCTTTTTGTCATTGACCCTGGTGAGAGGGTGACCGACTCCCTGGTTAAATGGATTGCAAAAAACTGTCGCCCAGTTAACATAGTGAGTGAGTGAGTGAATGTGTGTGTGTGTGTGTGTGTGTGTGTGTGTGTGTTTGTGTCAGGGTTGGAGTGTGTGTGAGTGAAGAAAGGCTGAGCCAAATTGTCTCTATGGAGTGAAAAATGTTCAATGTTCGATATTTTCAGCAGGATTTTTCCTTGTTCTTTTTTATTGACTCCAGCACATTTTTTTTAATTTAAATGACATGAAGATGAAACAATTTTTGGTTGTTATACTGGTAGTTCATGAAAGAATTGTTGTCCAAAAGCTTATCTGCACTTTATCAAAGGGCTGCTATTTTTTTTTTCTTTTAGCACTGTAGATATGAGCCTTTTAAAGGCTTAAAAAGCTGAGTCAATGTTGATTGTGTTTCACAGGAAAGAAACTATGCTGAGAGATCAAAGAAAGTTATTAAATAAAATAGTCATTGAATCTAAATTTACTGTCTTTGTGTTGATTCTACATTAATTCCATGATTTTACTTGAGTAAATATGTTACAAGCTTCTGTCTTCAGTAGGAAAATGAGATTAATCTAGAGTAATGTACTGATGAATTAATCTAGATCAGAGGTTCCCAACCTTTCCCAGCTCAGGGCCCACCCTAAAATCACAAAATTTTCTGCGGCCCCCTCCCCGCTCCATAAATATGGGAGCCACATAATGCCCTCTCAGACCACCTCTTATACATAAATATTTGAGTATTTTCAATATCCTTTAAAGTGTAACTGAATTTTAACATTTCATACATTATCTTGTATGTTTTGAACTTTATATGCCCCCTTAGAAAAAAAACAAAAACAAACACACACAAAAAATAATACTATTTTGGAAATGATTTGGCGGCCCACTTGCAATACCTTCACGGCCTAACTTGGGGCCACGGACCACAGGTTGAAAATCAATGATCTAGATTAATCTAGATTAACTACAGAAAATTGTGAGATTAATTAGTTTTTTTTTTAATCTATTGACAGCACTACTTTTTATATATATATATTTTTAATATTTTTACTGGTGCTGACTCTTTTGAATGTGTACAGTGCTATGAATTGTGATGGAGATCTATCTATCTATCTATCTATCTATCTATCTATCTATCTATCTATCTATCTATCAGAAAATGAATCAAACCATCACTGAGTGTCAGTTCCACTCTTCTGACACTAGATGGCAGCACTGACTTGGCTCTTTCCTTGACTTTCTGCTTCCTTTAACTCTAGTTTTTATCCTTCTAACCATCTTCTCCTCTCTCTACATTCTCCCTCCAAATATTCTCCTCTCTGCATTTCATGTTTTCTTTCTTCCCTCTTTTCTCTCTCTGCTAATCCTCACCTCTCCTCCCCCCTTTCCTTGTTTACATACCGTACCTTCCCTCTGTCCTTTTCACCCTCCATATCCTCTCCTCTCCTCTCCGCCCCCCCTCACAGCCGCTGCCCCTCCCCCTCTCCTCCCGTATTTAGCCGCCGGCTGTAGGTCAAGGTGAAGCCGCTAATTTGAGCTGCTCGTGTTCTTGTTTGCGGGTCGTGTTGTGGTTGCTTTGCACTTTCAGGAACCTGTTTTCTAAAGTTTAACAACAACTCTTTTCTTTTTTTTTTTCTTCTTTCAGTTCTGTTGAAGAAGACGACTGTGTACATAATCAACCCTGAAGAAGAAAAGAGGCCAAACTTGGATTTAAAGATGAACTTAGTTGTTTTCTTTTTTGTATAATTTCTTTTTTTATATATATATAAATAAGTAAGAAGCTGTAATAAACTTAGAAAAGAAGAATCCAGATCATGTTGTATATTGGTTTGATTTGTTTTGTATGAAGCACTTAGAGAGTTTATTTCCTCCACTAGATGAAGCTTTGAGGCAGAGTGAAGTCACATTAAGGCCTTTGTAGAAACTGTAGATGTGCCTTTCTTTGCCATGTAGTGCTGCCCTTAACATTTATATTAAAGTTTCTCATGGATTAAATTGACAAGCTGTTGTTTGGGTTGTTTCTTTATTTAATTCCAAGAGCATAGAAGCCTTTTTCCACAAGTATAAGAAAAAAACAAGAAAAATGAAAAACTGGCTTTGTTGAAATATTTTTCTCCAATGAAGTTACAATTAAAAAATAATAAGTTCAATTTATGCGACAAATTGTGAATATTTTGACTTTTTATCTCTAAATTTTCAACTTTATTAACCCAGGTTTTCAACTTATCTCAAAATTTTATCTTTACCCCTTAAACTTGACTTTTGAACACAAAAGTTTGACTTCTCTAAATTTGAATCTTTAGCTCATGATTTCTGTTTTTATCTCTTTAAGAAACATCAAGACACTATGGAACTGTGTCTTTAAGAAACTTAAAGACACTATTGAGGTGTCTCTTTAAGAAACATCAAGGCACTGTCAAAAAAAGAAACACATCAGGGCATAGTGGTACTGTCTCTTTAAGAAAAATCAAGACACCATAGAACTGTGTCTTAAAAAAGTATTAATGCACCATGAAACTCTCTCTTAAAGAAACATCAAGGCACTATGGAACTTTCCCTTTTAGAAACATCAAGTCACTATGGAACTGTCTCTTTAAGAAACATCAAAGCACAATGAAACTGTCTCTTTAAGAAACTTGAGGGCACTATGAAGCTGTCTCTTTGAGAAGCTTGACGGCACTATGGAACTGTCTCTTTAAGAAACTTGAGGGCACTATGAAGCTGTCCCTTTAAGAAACATCAAGGCACTTTGAAACTGTATCTTTAAGAAAGTTGAGGGCACTATGAAGCTGTCCCTTTAAGAAACATCAAGGCACTATGGAACTGTCTTTTTAAGTAACTTGAGGGCACTTTGGAACTGTCACTTTAAGAGACATCAAGGCACTTTCAAACTGTATCTTTAAGAAAGTTGAGGGCACTATGAAGCTGTCCCTTTAAGAAACATCAAGGCACTATGGGGCTGTCTCTATAAGAAACATCAAGACTCTACGGAAATGTGTCTTTAAGAAACTTCAAGGCACCATGGAACTGTCTTTTTAGGTAACTTCAGGGCACTTTGGAACTGTCACTTTAAGAGACATCAAGGCACTTTGAATCTGTATCTTCAACGAACATCAAGTCACTGTGGAACTGTCTCTTTAAGAAACATCAAAGCACAATGAAACTGTCTCTTTAAGAAACTTGAGGGCACTATGAAGCTTTCCCTTTAAGAAACATCAAGGCACTATGGAGTTGTCTCTTTAAGAAACATCAAGACTACGGAACTGTGTCTTTAAGAAACTTCAAGGCACCATGGAACTGTCTTTTTAAGTAACTTGAGGGCACTTTGGAACTGTCACTTTAAGAGACATCAAGGCACTACGGTACTGTCTTTTTAGGTAACATCAAGGCACTATGGAACTGTCTCTTTAAGACACTTGAGGGCACTATGAAGCTGTCATTTTTAGAAACAACAAGGCACTACGGTACTGTCCTTTTAGGTAACATCAAGACTCTACGGAACTGTGTCTTTAAGAAACTTCAAGGCACTATGGAACTGTCTCTTTCAGAAACTTGAGGGCACTATGAACCTGTCCCTTTAAGAAACATCAAGGCACTATGGAACTGCCCCTTTAAGAAATATCAAGACACTATGGAGTCTCATTGAAAGCTGAAGATGATGTGTTATGTCTTCCCTCAGCTGCATCCTCTTGTTTAAAAAAAACGAGGCAATGCTTAAATTTGCAGCTTTTTACAGTTCAAGGGTTTTTTTTCTATTTGCCATTTGTTTAAGGACAAACAGTCCAGACAGAAATTCTTGTTTAGGGCTCTGTCAGTAAGGAATATAACTGCTCAAATAGCTGATTTCTCCAACAGCACACACTGTTGGAGGGATTAACGACACTTACGTCGTTCCGTAAGTGTCGAATACAAGAAGACACAGTTTTTTCAAATAAGAAGAAGGCAGAAGGCGGGTGAAAAAACCTAGCGAAGAAGAGGGTGTTTAAAGTTGGCTAAAAGTGGCAAGTTTGAAGTTTTGCTGGCCGAACAAGTCCTGACCACGCGATACTGAAAAGTCTGGCCAAAGTGAATTACTTTCAGAGATATTTCACTTTTTTCACAATTTTTCTTCCATCTGGAAAGCATGGGAGAGCTTCAGATTCT